>APFE031289922.1:130293-145101 GCA_000404065.3 Pinus taeda
AATTCAGTGTTTCATAAGAGAACGAAACACATTGATACAAGGTTTCACTACATCAGAGAATTGGTGAACAATGGAGAAATTGTCCTAGAACATTGCAGGACTCAAGAACATGTTGCAGACATCTTGACAAAGCCACTGGATCATAAAAGCTTTGAATTTTTGAGGAAGTGTCTGGGTATGACCGAATGCCCAACAGTTGAAATTAAAGGGGAGTGTTGAATTTGTAATTTCAACCGCGCACAGGCCAGCATTTAATACACCTCAAAACCACCACAGCAAAACCACAAACCCGCTTGAGGCATATCGGACCGTTCTTTGGTATGGAGTGGTTTCCGTACACAAGGGCCCGATAAAATTTAGGGTTGACGCGTGGATGAGGCGTGACATCACCCTCTGACATTTATCGGAAGGGAAATGTCGACTAAAAGGGCCTTCTGATATTCATCTCCTTCGTCCGATCTACTCCAGCATTATCCACTATCCACTGTTGATTGTTCAAAGCTACATACGAGGCTGCAATAAATGTTATGTGGAGTAAAGTTCGGTTAAAAAGGGCTTCCGATATTCACCTCAGCCGTTCGATTCCAGGAGGGCAAATCAACGGTTGACGAGCATCACAAACCTGCATCAAATAAAGCTTAGCGTGGAGTAAAATCATCAAGTTTTATTTTTGACCATACCTTCACTAAATATTTGTCATATGCGTAGGTGTATTTTTAATTTTCTTTTACGGCATGTATGGGCGTAAATTAAATAGAGGCATGCGCAATGCCATATAGTTTAATTTTATTGTTTTTTAATTATTCACGGACGAAAGTTTGTTTTGACTGAACAAGTAAAAAAAACATATTGTCGTTGGTGAATTTGGTAAGTGAAAAACAAGAACGCACAGCAGTGCAGGAGCGATGGCAAAGAAGTGAAGAAGAAAACCAGGGGGAAGCTTGTATCAGAAAAACCATGAATTGTTTCACACAACAGTGAAAAGAGAACAGTAAGTTTTGTAAATATAAAACCATTTTTACAGCAGTAAATGTGAATGTAGATTTTACACAGCAGTGTAAAAATCAATTGTAACAGAGGCAGAGTAATTTTTTTTTTTTGGTGAAAAGTTTTGGTGAATCCCTCTGAGTGAAAGATGATGAATATGTATCAGTGATTTTTATTTTAATGAATAGAAATCTTTTATGGTGGTGCAATACTCTGTTCTTCAGTAAAATTTTTTTAAGCTTCCCTGTGCACAAAAAGATCTTGGAGTAAAGGAAACAGAGCATTGCCTCTGTGTGCTTGAATTTTTGTGTTTTTTGGGATTTTGCCAGAAAAATCCCCAGCATTTTAGCTAGACTTTATGGTGGGTTTTTCTGGTCTACTTTCTCTAAAGTCCCGCAGAAATTTATTGAATCACAAGCTTGATGGGTAACCCGTGCACAATCAAAGTGCCCTAGGGTTTTTTAGAGTGATTAATCCATATATACAATAAAAAAAACTTTAAATAACACAAATCAAGATTTCACCTCAAATTTTTCTACCAAAAATAACTTCCTATTTTATTAAATAAATATTAACAAAAATTATATATATAGTTTAACATTTACTATAATTATAATATATATTTTTAATATCTACCAAAATTAATTATAAGTCTTTATACCATATTTATAAAATAATAAATTTTCTTCGCAGAATTTAACACATGGAAATAAATGGTCGCTAAAATAAATAGCCTACTCATTATACTTCTTGTGATTGGCCTGTGGAAAGATGTCGATGTAATTCCTTGCTTCCAGTCGTGGGAGATTTGTGCGCCAACCATATTCCATAACGTATTCTAACTGCAACCACAAACAAAATTCAAACTATTTTAAAAACCTGATATAACGACTAGCAGAAACTATTATTCGACTATTTTTGTAAACTACTTATAAAAAAATTTCAAATTTGGATCAACGAGAAATTTGCTGTGAAATTTTGTTTATCTGTTTTGAAGTGCTCCTTGTCAAACTCCGTGCCTCACCTCTCGTGAAAGACTTGATATCGCAATGTTTTGCAGAGATTCTTTTAAATATCTTCTACAGAAGGCTTCGGTGTCTTCCATAACTTTCTCATTGGGAAAGGCGACGAGCGAGGCCCGAAATAAATTGAGAATACTTCTCATCTCTCCTTCTGTTTGAAAGCAAGAAGTGGCAAACTGCCCCTTCTCGTCTTTAAATTCTTCCAACACACCTGATATTAATGCATGATTATCAAATCTATGCATGATGTTGATGGAACCATAAAAGAAAAACGAAGGGTCTACCTACTTGAAGACACCGGGTACCCGTGTAGTCGAAGAGTTCGAAGCCCCAGTGCAGTTGAGTTGAGATCAGTAACACCACTTTCTCTGCCACATCCGATGCCTTTCTCGCTCCAGTAACTGTACGTGAAATTAATTAATTAATTTCTCCTATTAGTAATCCCATAATATATAAAGCAGAAATAAATAATGATGATAAGCCTGCGATGACCGACCTGTGAACATAATCCAGCGCTGATTTTATCTCCATTTTGAAATGCCTATCGATTCCCAAACGTTCGATGCTGTCGACCATGGAAAGGCGTGAAAGCAGATCATTGAGGGGAGTGATTGATAGTGTATCTGCGATTTCAGTGAACATCTCTTTCACTTCCTTAGTAAGTCTCTCTGCACGTTCACGGTATGAAGGCGCCTGACCCATATACAATATTCAACACAGTGAGTATTAAGGGAAAACGTATCCATGGATCAGCAATATCAAGCAATTAATCAAAATGTTTGAGATGTTTTCAAAATATGTAATTCTGACAGAGATATTTTTATCATTATCTTTTTATCCAAATATTTTCAAAATTTACATTATGATTTCTTTTAAATCAAGAAAAATAGTGCTTCAAGCAAGCTCTTATGCATGTACAGTTTTATTTAGAAACGAATTATAAAAACTATGGAGACTAAACCTCCCCACCTAATCATCTCCACCATTAAAATAAAAATACTCATGCACCATCATCATCCTTATCCCTATCTTATACATGTAGGGTTTTATTTAGAAATGAATTATAAAAACTATCTAGACCAAACCTCCCCACCTAATCATCTCCACCATTAAAATAAAAATACTCCATACACCATCATCATCCTTATCCCTATCATTGGTTTAAAAACAAATATACATTTATCCTTATCCCTATCATTGGTTTAAAAACAAATATACATTTAAGAATAAGTTGAAAGATAAAAAAATACCTGAGAAGGCGTGGAGAGGGAGTGTATGACCTCATCGTCCCAGAGGTTGGAATGATGATTCGCTATCCGTCTTTTAGACCATCATCCGATACAGGGTTTGTCGAACACATGGTGATGGAAGGTGTCACAGTTTTCCGTCGCCTGCGTACACTAAGAGTTGGGATTGTTATAGGGGACGAGTTAAGGTGATGAGTAAAACTTATCAACAGTTTCTTAATGCGCGATTTGGAAGGCAAGGGCGCGACAGAAAGTAGCGCCATTGGAATGAACGAATAGGTTTGGTAGATGGAGCAATTGGAATGAACAAACTAAAATTTATAGGGTACAACTCCACCCTACTAATCATGTATTTATTTAAAATTAAAAAATATAAATATAATCATATTTCTTATCAAGTGAAACAGTTCATCTAATTCCGTAAATTTTGTTGGAAATAATTACTCCTGACAACACACTGCCACCACTGCACCGAACACCGCCTCAGCGCCATGGCTTGTCCTGCATTGAAGAGGCGCCACCGACATGATCTGTTCAACGTTCCAAGAATCATCACCGCCATAATCCTTTCGAATTGAAGGGACAATTAACCGACCTAATTTATGTATAAATTCAATTGATCTGTGATAGAAGAGGCATGCAGAGTGTCCGGACTCACAGTCAGAGTTGTAACGCAGCTGTAGCTGCATTTCTTGTAGCAGCGGTAGTTTGTTGTGGTGATGCAGAGTTAGGACGAACAGTCCGAATTGTACGCAGCCGTAGCTGCTTCATGTTCTGTTAATTCATGTGTAGTTTTAAGATTAGTTACCAGATGTAGCTGTGTACTGAATTTCTTTCAATTGGTATCAGAGCGCTGCCGGTGCTCTGTTTCTTTCAATTGGTAACAGAGCCAGTTAGTAAGCCAAAGAGAATTTATTGGGTGAGACTCCATTGCTATGCGTGAGACTCCATCGCTATCCGTGGTCGAATCGAGTTACAGAGCTGCTGGTCGAATAGGTAAGCCAAATAGAACTTATTGGGCGCCGAAGTTAGCTCGATGCAGGTTGCTTTGGATTTATTGACGTGGTTCACTGGCCCCCTCCCTTTCCGTTATGGCTTTCGTTTACATCCCATCTCACTATCGTACATAAGTCATTAAGATGTGACTTAAGATTTTGCACATCAGGTGGCATGCATACATGGAACATCGAGCAGCTACGGTCTTGCGTACAATTATCAACATAAAGCATCCATGAGCATCCTGCTCTGGGCCTACCAGATGACCATCTGGCCTTGCATCATTCTCTCAATCTGGCCTTACATCATCATTCTCTCAATACTGCATCATTCTCTCAATACTGTTCCCGTTGATTTGAAATTTGAAACTCCCGCTTATTTGAAATTTGAAAATCATACCTAACGCCTTCCATAAATATGGCAAAGACCGTCTTACTCTTAATTTGTTTCCATTTTTCCGCTAATCTGTAACTACCCGTTCAAAAAATATACGAAATTAACTGATTTCTTTTTGAGACACATAGACTTGAGCAAAGACAGTCACCACTCAGAGCTGGTTAGTGAATGCATCAATAACAAGTTTATGGACAGGTTTTTCTAGTTGATATTATAATTTTTTTTTGGCTGGTACTACGAATATCACTTACCTCCCTGCTTGCTCAATTGTTTAGCAGTTCTAGCATCAGAGAAGGTTCCTAGTCTTGAAATTATGGCCCAATCGGTGGCATTCTAAACGGTGCTTATTTCTACCTTTAGTTTTTGGTTTATAAATAATTATTTTTCGCTGATAATATAGACAGTTGAAGTTTTTGGTTTATAAATAATTATTTTTGGCTGATAATATAGACAGTTTGTTCAAGTTTTTTTTGGTATTACAAGCAATTTGTCCCTGCTTATTTTTTAGACGGTATTATAAATAGAAAATGTCTTATTCTTATTTTGGGTTTTTCATTTTTATAGCTATTGGCTACCGTTATTTCCATTTTCTCATGTTATTTTTTCCTGAAGTGTTTCTTTTTCTTCCCATGTTATTTTTTCTTTCAGTGTTTCTTTTTCTTCCCATTTCCTCACGTTTTTTTTCATTTCAATGTTTTTTTTCTTACAACTATGGGTTATGATTATTTTTGATATGATTATTTTTGAGTTACTCTTTGTCTTTTAATTAGCGGATAATAGCAAGTGTGATTAAATGTTGGGGATAAGGAAGTGTGATTAAATGTTGGAAGGCTAGATTTAGATTTGTCTTTTATTTGCACATTCATGTTTTAATATTTATTTATATTTTTATTTGCTAACTAGACATAGTGAATTAGCTTAAGGAGTTTTTGCTTTTAAATTTTATTTATATCTTTATTTGCTAACTAGACATACTAAATTAGCTTAGGGAGTTCTTGCTTTTAAATTTTGAAGTACACAAGCCTAGAAGTAAATATTTGTGTTTTTAACAATTTATTTTTATGTGAGAAATTAAAACAAACAAAAATTAAAACAAACAAATATGATGATATGTAGCTATGGAAAAGTAAGCAAATAAATATAATAATTCTTATGTTCAATTAATTCCTAAAAACCCTTGTTCCAATTTAAATAGATATTTTTGTGTTAAAAATTGGTATATGATTTTTTAGTGTAAAAATTGGTATATCTTTTATATTAAGGTCATAAATGGAATTGACAAATATAATACAATCGGATTTAACTAATAGTGAAGATACACATCTTGCTCACAATTTTATTATTTAAATTAGCCTTTAGTTCGTCAAAAAAACATTATATTATCTTACCTTATGTAATGTTACACTTAAAAAAACATACAATTTTATTATTTAAATTAGCCTTTAGTTCGTCAAAAAAACATTATATTATCTTACCTTATGTAATGTTACACTTAAAAAAACATAATTTTATAAAACTAATGTACTTAAATGTTAACATTTTTTATTACTACATTTCAACCCTTCATTAATATAAAAATCAGAAAATTTTATTATACAATTTATTTATTTTTAATTTAAATAAAATTTATAAAGTAATACAATATATTTTATATTTAATTTAATTTTAATTTTTATAATTAAATTGAATTTATTTCTTATTTATATATATACACCATTTTATAAACATATAATTGATAATTAATATGAATCACTATTTACATACTTTTTTACTAACTGATATACTTATTCAGTGAGTATACATTATAACCATTCAGCATGGATGCATTATTTTTAACATGATTCTATGTGGAAAATAGTGTATAATAATTTATATGTTTATTTTTAAAAGGATAAAATGTATCCATAGATAGTTATTGTTAGCTAAGCCTATGCTACTTGGTAAACTAAACCAGTAACATATGTTCAAAATTTTACAATTGTGTATTCTATAGGCTACCAAGTAGTCTCTCAAAATGCAAGTAAGACTAGAAAATAAAATAAAACATGAAGTGATAAAGTTAAAAACACTACATTATGAACGATTTTCTTCTTGAAAGATATGGCTCACTCATCATTCAGTTGGAGAGTCCACCGGAGTGAATGGTTAGAGCCTAATGTCATTTTTCGAATAGGACGTAAAAGTTTTCCAATTTCTTGGCTAGAATCTAAACCTTGCTAAGTCTATCCACCTTGTCCATTAATTTTCCCATGTAGATGGTCATTTCTTGCTGAGAGTATGCTCTATCACTAAGAACTTGTATAAATATGGTGATAGAATTGCAACTACTCAAGAAATTTAATCTAAATCAAGAGACACAATTCTACTCTACTAATCTGCAGACATTAATTCACAATTTAGAACAACATTTACAAACATGCATCAATCACATACACAAGTACACAGATGTATCTAAGGGAAACCAACTCGTAAAAACCCCTTAAGCCTACTTGAATTATTTAAATGAATAAAGAATCTATTACAATTGCTAGCTCTAACTCTAAGCTCAACCTGCAAAATAATAATTGTTCTCCCTGCTCAATGAGAAGCTCTGACCTAGACTTAATCAATTTATGCCCCCACCTGAGCTCTTATTTCCTTGTGCAAATCCTGAGGAAATTGACCCCTATTCTTTAGAAATTTCCTCTCAATTGATTGTGCAGTTCCCAACGATTAATCACTGACTACATGCAACATTTGTACACTCCATACTAGTCTACAATTGATGTTACACTACCTTGGAATCTCCACCACAGCTGAGCTATTCAAATTCCTTGCATGCATGACTATTTTTAGTTGATTGATCAGTTAATTGGATTATCTCTGAGTTAGCTAATGTCCCACTGCACAACTGACCTCCAACTAGTTCTATCAAATTTTAGAACTAGTTTTACTAAGTACAATTGGAAATAAATGAACTGGATTTCTATAAATTAGTAATCAGCACATGCAAACTAAACTCCAAGCCCACTAACACAAATTTACTGAGCTCTAGTTGACAAGAGCCATGACACACTAATTAACTGCTTCCAAGTTTTCCGTTGATGTGAAAATGTTGAATTTTCTCATTCTGACCAAGGCTAAGTCAAATTAAGCCTTTCTTGCTACACTTCTCAACACTCTTCCCATGAGTGTTTTAGTATGCTAGTAAATATGAATGGTTTTCATTTAAGAGGATTTGCATGCTCTAGTAGAGTTACCCACACCAAGTATCCATTCACTGGTTTCACGGTCCAATTTCCTGCCTAGAATTAAACTTTTGTCTTCTTAGACTTGTTCTTCGACATCAAACATTACTCTTTGGACTACTTCAGGGATAATTTCTCTATATTGGGTCATAACCACTTGAGCTATTGATTGGGCATGGGTTTGGCTAAGAGGGGGAAGCAAGATTAGGGGCAAGGGAGGGGTCGGGTTGTTCTCTTCTGCCTCCATGGTGAGCAGAGGAGAGACCACCTCTTGCCATGACCCAGGGGCACCAGGTAGGGGTCGAACAGAGTTTATGGTCGTAGAGAGGGAAGGGTAAATCAAATACAAAGTTTAGATGGGGAGGAGAGGCAAAATAGAGATAGCAGGAACTCCAAGAAGGGGCACAAGGAGGGTGACTAGGATGCCAGAGAAGGATAACCCAGCTTAACAATGAGCAGGGAACTCCAAACAAAGAGAAACATTAGAGGTACGTGGGTGAAATGGAGGTTGAAAAAGCTCAAATTAAGTCGTAAAAAACACACCTCCTCGAATTAGAAGTTCCTGAGAGGGGATAAGTATCCAAAAGATGATTAATCCACAATTCCTGCAAAATTTTGATAGAAAAATGTCTACAATTAAATGGTTCTGTAGAACATAAATTACAATTGCAACAAACCTGAGAATCCTTATCTAAATTTGCAAGGAACTCGAGGTAGTGCACACTAGACTGAGTATTTTCCAATTGCAAACTATCATCAATCTTGCATGCAACAATAATTCTATTATATGATTGACTTTTAATTTCCTCTTTTCCAAACCTATAATCTTTGACAATAGTAGGACTATAAAAGGCTAGGAGTGCCCATGAGAAATAGTGGAATGGAACTCAATAAACTATACCGAGAGCTTCAACCCTCCCTCCTCAATTCACATTACTCCATCTTGTGTTATGATATGTTATTTCCTTCTTGTTAATCACCATAATTAATACTCGAGTGCTCTTGCATTTAGAATTGAAAACAAAATTCCCTTCACTAGACTCCCATGCAATGAAGACTATCATCGCAGTGCCCTCCCATGAACTAAACAAAATACCAAACAAGCATATTTTTACGCTAAGCCATCCATATCACATTTGATGGGAAGCCTACCACCCATATTAAATAGATTTTTTTCATCTCAATGCAAGGAGGTTGCCTCACCAGATGTGCACCCACCTTAGGGAGTTTTGTCCATTTTTACAATTTCTTTGCACATGGTTCTTAGCACATCAAGAAGAGGATGGAGATTTTTTTACTAACATATCTACTTTTATTGTAGACCTTTGTTAACTAGATTATTTGCCAATTTATTCATGTTCTTCGTATATGTGACAGTACAAGGGATACTATTACCTTTAAGACTTTGATTCTTGTTAAGCCTACCATTAGTCTCCATCTATTAGAGAAATTAGGGGGCTACATCCATTTTGTAGTTTCTTTATCATTACGACAATAGTTTTATAATCCCCTTATATTATCAATTTTTGATAATTAAGATGCTTGGATATTATTAGGCCTTGCTCAAAGGATGAGAGTTTTGCCACATTATTAGTTTCATTTCCCAGAATTCCCATATAAATGTGAGTAATTTACCCATGATAATTTCTAAATACCCCTCTGAAACTAGCAAGGCCAGGATTACCCCTAGAGGCTCTATCACATTTTAACTTTAAGAAACTAGGAGAAGGTGGTTGCTATTTGTTATGATTTGAAGGAATGGGCTAGGGTTGTATTGCTTGAAAATTTGTAAAATATTGGTTGAGCCCCAAAAGTGTGAGAATGTGTGATTCCTTGGAATTACATTCCCAATCTTGTGTAGACCACTTGAGATTATGAGGATTGTTTCACTTACCCTTCCCATTATGGAGCTCTAATAGTGTCCACATTTAATGACTAACATTTGAAGATTCTTCTATTCCTTTCCTTTCATAATTCCCATGTTATAAACCTCAGGAAAGTTTGCATGTTCAGTTCACCATAGTACTTTTAAAAGGTCCAAGATTCCATTCATCAAGTGTTGAATGAATATTGGTTCCATTCCAATTTTAATTCTCTAAAAATTATGGCCAAGTGATCCCATATTTCTAATGCAAATCTATAATTTTTAAGTAGATGCTCAGTTGTTTCTATGTTTTCCCAACAGAGGCTACATCTAGATAGAATTTGAAAACCCATTTTTGGAGATTTTCCCAAGTTAAGATTTTGTTTTGCATGGAAGCTAGAGGAAGAGGGTCACCTTTGACTAGAATTTGGAGTCCCATAGCTTTTTCCATTTAGTTTTACTAGGGTATCCTATACTAGCTATTAATCTACAAGGCTCCTTTAAGCTAAAATATCATTTAGGACATTTCCCCTATCGAAGGATATCTTTCCCAAATTGGATTTTGATTCTTCAACTTTATGTTTCATTTGTGATGGCTACTTGTGTTTCTAAGCTTATGTTCATCGGCCAATGTGTGCACTTCTGCCACTGCCTCCATTGTTGTTGAGATTGAGGTTGCGCCCGATACTAGTAGACTAGTACTATGCCTTACAATATCAAAAAAGTTTTTAACTCATTTAACTCTCCTTTTTCCAATTTGGGCCCATTGCTACTAAGAATCCTCCCAAAAGAGGAATAAGTTTATGTTTTGATTTCCACGATGAATTCTAGAGACGAAATCCCTTAATTTCACCCCTATCCAAATTATCAAACTATCATTTGTTCTTGCCATGTATTTTTTGCTTCCATACATTACTCCATAAAGTTGATGGGTTTTTAAAAGCCACCACCAACAAGTTTTGGTTCCTAATAATTAATTGAGGATTTTAGGGTCTCTCAGTCCCAAACCACCGAGGTGGTTAGGATAACATAATTTTTAAAGTGACAAGGACACATTTTTATTGTTATTTAGCTCCCCCTAAAATAAGGATATTTGTATGTTTCTTATTTTTCCCATAATGGCTTCAGGGGTTGCAAGGATGAGAATATGTACATAGAGATGACTTGTAAAACTAATTTGGATATTTTTTAATACACCTCATTAATCATATCAATATTATTTCAAATAGTTAGATTATACAAAATTTTAAATAAAATTTATTTAAAAATATATGGAAATAATAAAAAAAACGGTTCACCATTATATCTTTTTTTTAATTTAAAATTAATAATAATGAAAATAATTGGTTTCACATTTTGAAATGTATTTTAAAATACATAAATAAATTATGGCCCTCAAAAATCCCTAAAAGATTAAGATTATGCAAGTTACAAAACTCACAATTACCATGGTAAAAAATCCCACCAAATTTTTAAATATTTATTTGAAAGGTTGCTAAGCGCCTAAGTCCATTATCATTGGTGTTTTGGATTACAAGTTTTGGAAAAAGAAAAGGTGTATTAAATAGTGTATTTGAAGAACTTTTGGGCTTTATAAAAATGTGTTAGTTCTCAAAATATTTGGGTGTCTTGTCAAGCTTGACACTCTTTTTTGAAGATTGTGCCTTATGGGGGTGCATATTAAACATCATATTTTTTTCTATGGAGATATGGAAGATATATTCATGCAATCACGAAAGCAACTAAGGTAACTGTCATGGGTCGCAAAGCACGATTGAAGCAGATTAAGAAAATGAATTGAAAATAAAAGGAAAAGATCACTGCCATGTTTAAAGAAGTTCAGGCTAAAGCCAAGGAACTGAGAAGTCTACCCGAAGACAAAGAAGAAATCGAAGGTCATTGGTGTAGCTTTGATCTGCTACCAACACCTATGTTTACTGGTAAATATTTTGATTTATGGGTTATTAGAATGCTTACTTTTCTTTGAGCTAAAGACTTAATTGAAGAACACTGGTCTTATAACCCATATGATGAAGTATGTGATGTTTTAGCATTAATATTTATAAAACAAGGATTGGATGAGAATTTTTTGTGCAGGGTAGCACAAGCTACAACTTCCAATGAAGCATGGAAGATCCTCCAAGCAGAATTTGATGCAAGGGGGAATAATCAAGTTTAAGACTGTGTTGTTGTTCAGTCTGTTGTAGCAGTGCTTGAAGATGAGAAATAAGATGGATCTGTAGTAGCGAATCTACAGAGAGATGAAGGGTTTGGTGAATCTCGCTTGAAAGTGGATCACAATGTTGATGGTATGTTATCAACAAATGTTGATTTTGGCATACATAATGTTGCCAATGGAGAAGCATTTGGTTTAGTGGATCCAACAATTGAAATTGTTGATGTTAAATTTGATGAAGAATAATTAACTCATGACGAGTGGTTGCAGATGATGCAACATAAACATCTTATTGATAGATTGTCATTTGGTGAGAGAAACCCACTTGTGTCTGAAAATCAAGTGGAAGAAAACCTATTTACAGAAGCAAAGGTGGAGACTCAAGATTACGAGGCATCCACAAAGTTAAGGAAGGAAGAAGAGGAGAAAGCTCTTAGTCGAGACCAGAATGAACTGAACCAATATGGTTCTCAAAATGTTTTTTTATATAAACTGAAAAATGATTTTGTGTGTGCAGATGCTAGAAGCAATCGAGATGAAGCAACAAAACATGAAGAAGAATTAAAGTTTCTATGAATATTGTAGACAGTATGGATGATATTGAAAATGAAAATGAAATTTTCATGTATTGTTGCCTGAAAGAGATCAAATTTTATTATGTACTTATGTTGCAGCAAAACGATAATTAGAAGATTGATGATGAAGAAAAAACTATAGAAGATGACATGTGGCAGCAGTCCACATACGAACATATTTTTAAAGAGGTAAAAGACGTCCATGGACACCCTGAAATGATTTTCTATGTTTTGGTAGAGTTGCAACAACAAATGGAGAAATTGAAATTTGGAACATACACCAAAAGACAAAGATGAAGCAGTTCAGAGAATACAGACGCTGGAAGAGAAGGAAAAAAAATCTAGCAAAAGTGTCAATGTCAAAGTTTTTGAATCATTGTAAGCCTAGCTGAGACTTAGACCAGCAGGCATGTTTAAGTTTTATTAATTCATGGTTAAGTTGTTACTTGTAATTAAGGGGGAGTTTTGGAAATAATTACTCCTGACAACACACCGCCACCACTGCAACGAACACCGCCTCGCCGCCATGGCTTGTCTTACATTGAAAAGGCACCACCGTCATGATCTGTTCAACGTTCCAAGAATTATCACCGCCATAACCCTTTCGAATTGAAGGGACAATTAACTAACTTAATTTATGTATAAATGCAATTGATTTGTGATAGAAGAGGTATGCAGAGTGTCCGAACTCACAGTCTGAGTTGTAATGCAGCTGTAGCTGCATTTCTTGTAGCAGTGGTAGTTTGTTGTGGTGATGCAGAGTTAGGACGCACAGTCCGAATTGTACACAGTCGTAGCTACTCCATGTTTTGTTAATTCATGTGTAGTTTTATGATTAGTTACCAACTATAGCTGTGTACTGAATTTCTTTCAAATTTATCTAATTGCAACTTTCCAAAATATCTGACCAACAAACAAGACGTTAAACAATTACTTTCTACAATACCCCACCAAATGTTGCTCTGGATCAGGAAAAGTTGTGTTCCATATTTAGCACACTCAAAGGGTCGTTGTTTTACCAGTTCCAATCCTTATGGCTGGGAACTGTTTTCGACCATGGGAATCCAAAATCCATGTGTGTTTTTTATTTGTTTTTTTTGAAGTATTCTAATGGAGAGTTTGTTTTTCTGACCATGGGAATCCAATATACATATGTGTTTTTTATTTGTTTTTTTTGTAAGTATTTTAATGGAGAGCTTTTTTTAATGGAGATATTTTTTTATGGTTAATTATTTTCTGGATAGTTTAATTGAAGATCATTTTATTATAAAAATTGATCATAGTCAATCATAGCCAACTATGTTTATTTAAGGGTTTATAATATTTATGTTATGGTTTGTATACCTTGGGTTTACACTGTTGTATTTGGTTTAATGTTGTTCTTTATGGTTTATAATATGTTTGTTTTTAATATTATTGGAACATAATTAATTATTCGTTTTCATTTAAAATATCAATAACGCTTAGTGACGGTCAATCATTGTCAACGAAGGTCAATCTTCGTCAGCCAGGCTCAATATTGGTTTACCTTAGTGATCTGAAATCACCCGTAAATGACCTCAAAGAAATAATGAAGGTATTACAGACTCAAGTGTTGGGGTGTGCCTATGTTATTTTATGCAACGCATTGATAAGATTGCGAAATACACAGACACTGGAACATTAAGAGAACATAGTAAGAAAACACATACACACAACAAATTTAATAAGGTGTTCACCCAATCCTCCTGGGCTACGTCTCCCGGTCCAGCCTTCAGTGGTGGCCTTTTTATTGTGTCTTAAAGTAGAGTTTTTATAATAAGGAGCTCAATTTGAGTCTCACTTAATAGATGATGATCAGTAGGATTGTACTTGGATTCCCTAAGTCCTAGAGTACACAGACTCCCCTTACTAAATCTTGACCTCAGCTGGTCTCAGTGGTATGAGTCCAATTTCGTACTCAATACTTGACAGATATACATGGAAGAGTTGCTTGAACCTCTCAAGCCTTCTTTGGAGTTCACAAACTCTCAAACTCTCTCTGTCTCTGTCTGCTTGATGCTACCTTTGCTCTGTAGGTCAGCTCGGCTTCTCTGTTCTCTATAGTTTACTTCTTTCTTGCCTTTCGGCTTTTTGCTTCTCTTTCTCTGCCTCTTTTTTTCCTGCTCTCTGTCTGTTCATGGCTTAAATGTAGGTTTTAACCCCGTATAGAAATTACCTGCATACGAATTCTAAAGCACAGGAAAAATAAAAATGCGAGAGCATAACACATAAAACATGTATACACAGAGATTTCCCACTGGATCCCAAAACCGGGACTACCAGCTTGATTTTTCATT
>APFE031289922.1:154073-166750 GCA_000404065.3 Pinus taeda
TCTTAACATGCTTTAAGTGTTCTTCCCACATTTTTCTAAATATAATAATGTCATCCAGATATACAATAAAAAAATCATCAAGAAAAGGTCTGAGTACATCATTCATTATTCTCATGAAAGTAGCAAGAGCATTAGTTAAGACAAAAGGCATAACTAGACACTCATACAATCCCTGCTTTGTTTTGAAAGCAGTCTTCTATGCATCTTGTTCTACAACTCTGACCTGATGATATCCGCTATGTAGGTCTAACTTAGAAAAATAAACAACTTCCTTTAACTGATCTAATAGATCATCTATGCGAGCAAGGGGATAACGATTTTTTATTGTTATCTTATTTAGTGCTCGATAATCAATGCATATTCTCCATGAGCCATCTTTCTTTCTCACCAAGACAATTGGAGACCCACATGGTGATGTGCTAGGTCTGATGAACCCCTTCTCGAGCAACTCCTGCACCTGCTTCTTGATTTCTACATTATCTAAAGCAGACAACCTTTTATACCTGTGGCTGCAATTGTTGTTTCATCTCCTGAGTTTGACCCAAAACCTTTCTGAATAGTTGAAAAAGTCTTCTTCTTCTTGCCCTCGAACTTCTTAGGTCTTAGCTCCAGATGCAGAATCCAACAGTGCTCATCATCATGCCCATCCTTCTTACAGTGAGTGCATGAAGACTTGCTTTTCTGTGCAATGTTGGCCTTCCTCTCTTTCCATTTCTATTTTCTTTTCTCCTTATTCTTGCTTGCAATGGGCTTGGATGATCCCCCAATTTCTGGGTTCCCATTCTTTCCTCTAGCTTCCAGATGCGTAGCTTGAACATATATCTCATCTATACTAGTGGGATTAAACATGAGGATAGTGTGCCTCATGTAGCTGTGTAGACCACCTATGTACTTCAACAGAGTCTCAGATGAGTCTAATGAAATTCCTAGAATCAAAGCTCTTTTCCTATATTCTTGGGTGTAACCTTGTACACTTTTTCCTTTCAATTGGTGAAGAGTTTGCCAACTCATCATGGCTTGCTGCATGTAAGCTAGTGGATAGAACTGCTTTTTGATTAAAGAAACAAATTCACTCTAGTTGGAAAGAATCTTACCATGTTTCTTCATGTCAACTTGTGTCCTGCCTTCCCACCATACCAAGGCAATGCCTCTGAGGCGTAGGCTGGCTAGCTGAATCTTACTCTTGTCTGAGTTGATACTCTGCACTCTACAATAAACATCAATCTATCTAATCCAATTATCCAGTGTCTCTACATTCAACTCTCCATCATATATTGGTAAATCAAATTTAACATCTAATTTAATCAAAGATGTCTTCTTTTTATGTTCAGGGCCATTAGGAGGTGTGAGAAATTTTTCTTCTTTCCCTTTGCCTTTGGAGTGGTCATGGAGGAGAGATTCTTCTTCTCCTTTGTCTTGTTTGGATCCTGATAAATCTTCATCCTTATCTTTCCTAAAGTCCCTGTACATTTCCTCTACCATGGACCTCATGGCCAGGGGACTATCTATAAATTGGGGTCTGGTCCCAAGGGACTTTCTTCTGACATTTTCTTCTAAGGATAGACTCTTCCAATTTCTGGGTTAGTTTCAACCAACTCTCCTTCTCCTAATTTAAGCTTTGATCTAGTTAGCATTCAACAACAAAATCCAGCACAAGCTTGTCTAACCTAAAAACCATGCTCTGATACCACTTGATTTGAAATCACCCGTAAATGACCTCAGAGAAATAATGAAGGTATTACAGACTCAAGTGTTGGGGTGTGCCTATGTTATTTTATGCAACGGGTTGATAAGATTGCAAAATACACAGACACTAAAACAGTAAGAAAACACATAAACACAACAAAAATTTAATAAGGAGTTCACCCAATCCTCCTAGGCTACGTCTCCCGGTCCAACCTTCAGTGGTGGCCTTTCTATTGTGTCCTAAAGCAGAGTTTTTACAATAAGGAGATCAATTTTAGTCTCACTTAATAGATGATGATCATTAGGATTGTACTTGGATTCCCAAGGTCTCTAGAGTACACAGACTCCCCTTACTGAATCTCGACTTCAACTGGTCTCAGTGGTATGAGTCCAATTTGGTACTCAATACCTGACAGGTATACACAAAAGAGTTGCTTGAACCTCTCAAGTCTTCTCTAGAGTTCACAAACTCTCAGACTCTCTCCGTATCTGTCTGCTCGATGTTGCCTTTGCTCTGCAGGTTATCTCGGCTTCTCTGTTCTTTGTAGTTAACTTCTTTCTTTCCTTTCGCCTTTCCGCTTCTCTTTCTCTGCCTCTTTTTTTTCTTGCTCTCTGTTTTTTCGTGGCTTAAAGCCAATCTGCTCCCTGACTGTTCATTTCCGCTTCCCGACTCTCTGGATCTCCTACCTTTGTCTGCTTGAATTCCCCTGCTATGTGTCATTATCACTGTGTAACACTTCACAGAGAGGTGGCCACTTGTTTTCTCATGAACTGAGTGTCAGTTCTCTTTGAACATTCGTTAATTCTGCTGCTCCAAGATTTCCCGTGAAAGTGATACCCCTACCAACTGATCAGTCATGCCAGACCTCAAATTTTTATATGACTCATCCTATTTCCCCATCGAATCCGGTCATCCATCGGATCATTTCTCCACCGTTGATCTAGTACCTCCAAAACCTACGGTCTTAGTCCATATCGCGCGGGTAAGTAGCATGACCTTTACCTGCACGATGTGAGAGGTTTTCTCTCTCATCCACTAGACGCGTGTCGCCCAGTGTATGGCATCGGGCGGGACTTGGTCAAACCCGCTTACCGCTTGAAGCCCTTCTAATATTTTGTCAGTTTTAGCACGAGACCTGCCTCTTAACAGAATTGGTGATTTCCATACAGTTTTATGCTTTTCCTTGTGACCGAGTGCTCGGGGCTTTCCTTCACTGAGGGGGATGCCCTGCAATACGCGATTAGCGCTAATCGCGTATCAGAAACTGCCTTTGTTTTTGGTTTTGACCTCCCATTTGTTAATTTGTGCCAGTGCACGGTCACCATGGGCCAACAATCTGCACGCTTCTATTAAGGGTCCTTGTTGTTTCGTGCTAACCACAAATTGCCATTGTTCAGAGGTAATTTCTGATAAGCTTCAACATCCATAATAGTTTAAAACTTTGGTATGAGAACCCTATTTAGGACAGTTCGTGGCTTGACATAGGACATATACAACGTGTAGGGTATTCTATTGAGGAGATCATGGACTGGAGCCATGAATTTTCACCTACCTGGGAACCTGATGCAGGAGCATCCAGCTCAAGGAGGTCATGGCTGGGAGTTTGTCTTTTCTAACAGATTGAGTTTTTGTTAGTTTTCATTTTCATTTAAATTTCTAGGAATGGCTGTCTCAGCCCACTGTTAGTGTTTTCTTACGTTCTTTTTATTTTTAGTTTTATTTAAAGTTTACTTTTAGATTAAAAATCAAGAAAGGAAAGTTATTCAGAAATAACCTAATGTAACTACTGGTAATTTGATAACTATCCAGTGTTCTTTACAAAAAGAAAAAAGGAAACAACTATTGTGATCTTTTTTTACCATCATAGAATGGAATAGAGATAAGCATAGAAACACTCTGAAGAACAAATACATTTGAATCCATATATATTACAGCTTAAGTATTTTTCTACGTGATATAATTGAATCATTTTCTTTTCCATAGTATAATGATGACAGACAGTGAACAATAAGTACAGAAGTAAGGAGAGCATCCAAACAAGTCAGCAAGATAACAAAGCAGGCCTACAGAAGAAACAATAGAGCCACTATCGGAGGAATACCCAAGAAAAAAGCTACAGGTACAAAACGAAATCATAACCATTTCCTTTGCAAACTTTTATCAATAGAAATCATTGTATCGATATATATATATATATATATATATTACAAACACAAGTTAATAGTGGAGCCATAAATATACAGTGAAGCTACAGGCATAGTGAGGCCAAGAAACAACAAGGATAAAGCCAAACCATGACTATAGTCCTGTAAACCATACGAACAGCAAAACCCTCAAACAGACAAACAAAGAACTTACAAGGAGTGACCCTACCCAGTTCGAGCATAGGAGTCAAGGTGAGAGGTCGACAAATGGAACCAAGTCACGCACCTGCAAGGCCAACAAGCAGGCCATCAGAACAAGTAAAATGAAACTAAAGGTACAAGGTTGAAAACAAAGGAAGGGTCACCGAGAAAACTCACCGAGAGAGTCGAGCCCATGTGAACCAAAGGAGAAACCATGGACAAAGGTTACAGTCGCAGAGTGCTCACTGCCCACAAGGAGCAAGAGCTGTCAGCACCAGAAGAAAACGAGGAAAAAAAGACTAGCATGGAGAGAAAACTTACCTCTGGATAACCTTCGAATGAGAGCCGAGAGCTGAGCCACTCCGCAACTGCAACCTGTAGCAAGAACCAAGCAAACAATCAAACAGTGGATCAAGGGCATTATAACCAATAGCGAATAACAAAAGTTTACAACTAGAAACGTAATCCGAGCTGAGAAAAATAGAAACCAAAGCCCAAGACCAAGGGTTCCAGACCTAGAGCTGAGAAAACGAGCACAGAACAGGAAACATTGACAGCATACACAGGTGGAAACCCTCACAGAAATGCATGATTAGGAGCAGTGATACAAAACCCCTGTAAAAGCAACCAGAGCCAAAACCCTTATTTTGCAGAGTAGCAGAGCAAACGAGCTAGAGACCACACCTCACAAGTAGCAGAGTGAAACAGCAGTGAAATGACCCGACTTAGGGTGTCGGGCGTTTGGTAAGAGGCAGGAAGGAACAAGCCCCAAGGCCAGGACACCTGTCCTCAAATCATTAACACCATAGTATAGCGCCATAAAGTCAAGCAGCTACGCAGTTAACAACAAAACAATCAACAATTAATTATTTATACGAAAAGGTAAAGGGCTGGTCCCATCAAGAATGATGAATATGGGAATGAAAAAATACTACTCAATATGATTATCTAAGTGCAGAAGAACATAAAATCCTAATAGAAAAATTGTAGAATGATGAATAAGTGAATGAAAAAATACTACTCAATATGATTTTTTTCTTTTTGTATTTTCATTGATAATATACTTAAGAATATTAGATAAAAAATTTCAAACGATATATTAATTCATATATGTTTAATGTTCTACACGCAGGAACAACCAAGGAAAAGATCAATGTCCTAAGAAAAGAAAAATTATAGAACATGTAAATGACGATGAATTGGTTATTTGCTCATCTGCAGTGGTGTTGGAAGTTAATAAAAGGGGGGGAATATTTTACAGAACTATAAGGGATCTAGTGGAATGAACTTATAGACTTATTTTCCACTTACAATACAAAAATCAATCGAATGATTCTAAGAACCAAATTATATCTAAACTACATGAAGCATTTGCAATGGAAGTGAGACATGTCAAACTTGCAATAACAAAAAGAATAATTCAAAAGGTAATATTCCTAATTGTATATAATCATTTTCTAGAATTATATGTATATATGACTACAAACCATTAATTTATTAATATGGATTTTGTTATATTTACTTTTCATGTTTCATTATAAAAATAGTTTAATATTTTTTCAAGAAGATTTTGAAATCCAAAATGATCAATGTGTTGATATGTGAAACATGCGAAACATGCCAGTAGGAATGTCCAAAAAAGTGTATAAAGAGATGGTCAAAGAAATGGACATACTTGTATCACAGGAGGAGCCATGCCAACAACAACGTGCTTCAAATGTATGTAATCATGATTGACTTTGTACATATAAAAATATAATTTAGCATTTAAAATATTAGTTTTAAAGTATTTTCTTGCAGAAAAAGTAAACAAGATGGAACTCATTCAACACATAAATCAGGACAAGAAGGAAGAAAAGAGTTGATTTCAAAGTTTGTGAGTAATTGTTAATATTTCTTTATAACAACTGAAGGTTTCCTTTTTGTATATTTTCAGTTGTTTTACAATAACTATTCTTGAATGTCTTCCAATAGATGCTAACATACAAAGAAGAGTCATTGGAAGAATTGGTTGACATTAGGTTAAATAAGGGCTATGAGTATATGTTGGCATAATTAATTATGGAATATTTAAGTATCTATGTTGTTTTACTTCTCTGAGTTTATAGTTAATAGAGCAAAAAAATCCTTTATATTAAATCTATGATTTATAATGAGATTTAAAACATGAAGGAAACAAGTATGAAACTATGTCAGTTGAAGACTTGTTGCAACAAGGCATGAGACTTGGTTTTGAAACCACGTGCACAGTTTATGGGTCACTTCTTGCTATGGTAGATTTCTATTCAATTTAAATTTATGTATATTATTTATTTTAATTTTCATTCTTCTCAACAATGTAGATACACTCATTACAATTTACTTTTATGTTTGCAGATGGAACTGCAAGATTAAGTAAATGAAAACAATCGATGCAATCAACAAAACATTCCTCCAAATAACCCAAGTTATAGAAGTAGCTCAAGTAGTGATAACATTTCTAGCGAAGAATGATAATTGATTTGGCTATCAATGCAACATATTATATTTTTTGAAATAATTGTCTGTGAAAATCAGTTATGTTGTTTAATGTAATGGACATAGTGTCCCAATTGAAAGACAAGGGGTTACCAATAACAACCCCATTTTGTCTGACAAAGAGCCTTTTATTGATATATAAAAAAATACATTTTAATTTATTCTATTGTGTTATCCAATGTCGTTGTGAAATGTTACACCACTGATTAATTATATGGATGATTAAATATTATAATGAAGAGATGTGAAATTTGATAATATAAAAAAATATTTCAAACATCATATACAAATGCATCAATCAATTTTTAGATTATATGAATATTGTTATAAGATATACGTCAATTTTTCGATGAATAATAGATCTAAAACATTACAATAATTGCACTGTCACAAGTTGATCTTTCAAAAAAAATAAAATCTCTTTCAAAAATCAGTGTGTCTATAACATAAAAAACATCAGTGTGTTTTGTTATATAAAAGCACCATGACAACATCTTTTTGCATTATTACTGCCTTTTAAGAAAACAAGAGCACTGATGTGTTTAAAACTTGACGCACCAAACTTGTTTTAGATTAACGCCTCGATGCATTGTAATTATTAACACAATAGTGCTTTCTTATAACTAACTCCTTAATCCTACAAAATATTATTTCCATCTCGGTGCTTTATGAAAACTAACGTCATTGACCCTTTTGTATAACTAACGCACTAGGGCCTTTGTAATAACAATATGCATTGGTGTTTTTAAAAAAAAAAAAACATTGGCATAACAATTATATTTTGCATTCCCCGGTGTTATTCCTTAGAGGAACACACCGGGGCTTTTCTATATCGTAGCACCATTATGGTATATACTATGCATCAATGTTATTTTCATTTAATTCCTCAGTTCTTTTACTTATGTATGTCTCTCAGTGTTTTCATGTATGTAGCACATCGGTGCTACTTGTTCCAGTAAGCGCACCAAAAAAAAACACTTGTTAGAACTTCTAGCCGCCAAAATTTTTTCAGTTGTAATGAAGTTTCGTTAAAACTTCCATTAAAACCTTAGTTATCCCAAATGGATGCTTTAGTTGATGTTCTTTTGACAATTTTTTCCAATTTTATAACACTAAAAACCTCAGTTATAGCCTTCGCTAGAAAGTATTTTCCTTGTAGTCTAAGTTACCTATAACCAATGATAAAAAGGAGGATGAATTGGAGGAAAAAATGTAGACTTATTCCTTTAGGGTTGATTTGACTTCGTAAGCATCATCAAGTCCAAAGAATATGACCCAAAAAAAGCTAGTATAGAAGGACCCAACATAGATCTAAGAGAATCTATTAGGCATAGATACTATAAGATATATCTATGGATGACCTCAAGCAGAAAATAGCACAACATGTGCTAGAGGAAACAATAAATAACGGGAAGTTGAATAGGAAACAAACCCAAGCAAAAGAGATGATGATGGGATTTTTGGTTGGGCCCCAAATCTTAGAGGCATTAGGTCATGCAGAGAGGATCTTGATTGATATGGTAAAAAAAAAACTAATAGAAGAATAGGAAAAGGAGGATCAATATACCCAAAAATAGGAAAGTATAGGAAGGACAGAAATACTACCAACAAGTAATCCAATGGTTAGCATAGGAAAGCTTAAGCCAACCTGAATGAAGGATTACCTAATGAAATGAGCAAAGAACATAAAAATTGACTCACCACTCCAAGAGGAAATATAAACTATTGAAGAAGAAGATGAGGCAACAGAGAAACAACACATAGAACGTGTATTATTAGAGCATACTTAGTCAAATACCCTAGCTAATATTGACAAAGAAAAAAGTATTGAGATAGGAGCAGAGAAAAAACAAGAATAGTTGATATAGTAATAGTGGAATATTCAACAACAATTAATAACACAACCAAATATACTGCACCACAACAACAATTAATGAAATCCTAGTGGTCTACCCAACAACAACTAACTAATCCTCAACAATCATAGACTATTACTGAATCGAAATAAGAACAATCATAGGAGAAGAAAAAGCAGTCATTGGGATCATCTAAGAGAAAGATAAAATTAAGTTCTGAAGTGGGAAATTAAAAGTTGAAAAATCCCACTACCTCTACTCATACAGAGTTGATTTCAATTCTTATCATCCAATCAAACCAACTTGGGTGTCTAATCGCAAGTATTTTTTAAATTATTTTATGATATTTCCCAAGAAGCATAAGTCAAATGGAAGGATAAAGAAGTATAATTATGAAATAAATGCATATATCTTACTCAAGGAAAGTTGTAAATTCAAGTTCCAAAAGCTGAGGAGAAACGAATATATGTAATGTAAAAACTTGTTTATCAACTAGCCAATCTCAATGTAAACATGAAGGAAGAATTGAAACAATTGCAACAAAAAGGTAATCAAATTAAAATAAATGAATCTTCATCTATTTTGCAATAGGAACTTGACTCATTTAATAAGGTCAAGCAACAAATGGAAGCAATTCTAGACTATGCTACTACTATGACATCATTGGTTAACAACTAGCTAACTTACTTGTTGACTACATGCAACTGACTCAAGATACAACATCTACTGGTCAAAGGTTTAATTGAAAAAAGGGGTTCAACTCCTAAAGGCAGAGCAACAACAACACTTGACATTTAGATTGAACAAGAAAAGAACCTTTAAATAACATTGATAGATGAGGAAAGGAAATGGTTGAAGGAAGGAAACAAATCTCAAGTGCAGGCCAACAATACTTCAGAGCATCTCTTTATAATTCGGTAGCAACTCCAAGAAATCAAACAAAAAGTTGTAACTTCCTGAGTTTCAAATAAATTCATTGTTGAATCAACTTAGATACTTGACTCGGATGAAGTCCTTTGAGGAACAAGTTAGGTATTTAATTAGAGAGTGGAGCATATTTGAGCAACATTTGATAAGTCTAGCTCCACAAGCCTCACTCTCATTCGAACAATCTACCTCCTCGACCTACATATCAATTTTTTTATCTAAGAATTTCTAAATGTCTCCCACAAGGAAAACATAATCAGTGGATGACACCAAAGGTAGAAGTCGAAGTGCCCAGCCAATCACTTGTAGAACAAGAAAGAGAAGGGACCAAAATCATAAATAAATGTATTCCTCTACAAAAAACAGTAGCCACAAACATTTGGTCAACTAGTAACTTCTACATCATCATCAATCTCAATTGACAAGGCACTAAATGCTCCATTAACAACACTTCCATGAAGCATGAACCATCACCCAACACCTTATTCTTGTAATTTTGTTTAAAATTTTGTATGAAAGTTCTAAACATCCTTTTTTTCGAAAGGAAGAAGGAACTAAGGGTGGGGGAGATGTTGGAGGGGCTAGTGAACTTAATCAATTAAACCCAATAAATCGAGATAGCCAACTAGAATCTATAGCTGACTAGAATCAAGTCAACCTTCTAGTCAGGTTGACCTCCCTGTTGGATCAACCTAGTTAGATGCTTAATTTGGAGTAACCAATATAAATATGCATATATTAGATAAAGAATGTAATAACTATTATGGATTAATTCAAATTAGTTTTCACTAGTCTATCATTAATTCTTGTTATTTCAATATGTGTTTCACATATATCTTTATATAATATATAAATTTGATGTATGGGTCTAATGATAACATATGTATAAAACTTCACTAGATTACAACGACAAGGACTTCACTCAATGAACTTCTAACATATCAGGTGCATTAGTGGGATATTAAACAATATCCCTAATTTGACTACATGTTGGAAAATACCTCTAAAAATTACATTATTTAACCCCCTACTAATACAAACCTAATACAACTTCCCAATTAAAAAAACTCCAACTTTCACTAGATATTGAAGGTATCCATTCTTTCATTCACACTTTTTATACCCCTTTATATTTTTCATTAACTTTGAGCTCCATTTTTTTACCCCCTTATATATGTTCAATATATTATGTCATTTTTTCTTAAATTTATATCCCCCAATTTTAATGCACTTGATATGGTATTACTCCCCAATAATCCCCCATCTTAACTTATTTTCATTATAATGTTTTAATTTTTATATTTTTTATTCCTTTACTAAAATCTCAATTTGGATCCTTAAAATCTTTAGTTTCTTTGGTGTGAGATGATTACTCGTATGAAATTTTTACATATCCATTCCACTGATGGGAGCAAAAGATATTAGCTTAAAGGACCATTGATTCTTAAGGCCTAATTATTTTTTAATATTAAAAAAAATCACTTAATATATTTCATACTATAATTAATTCATTCATATTATTTAAAATAACAATATTTTATATTTTTAAATAAAAATAAACAAATATATTAATTATTAATTAAATTTAAGATAATATTTTATATCATATATATATATTATATCATAGATTCATTTAAGTCTGGATCTTTTTTAAAACTTGGTAAAACCGCAATTAAGATGAATCTATATTTGGTATATTAATATATATATAATAAAACAATTTTAGTATTATATTAAATTTAATAATGTATTAATCTAAAGTTATTAAATTTAATAATATTGATATTAATTTTCAATATTAATATTAGATTTAATGATTTTTTTTACATGTTATCATAATAAAATTTTGAAATATTACAATTTGATGTGAAAATATTCATTTTAAGAGATTTTAATTTTTAATGAAAAAAATTGAAGCAAGATTTTGGAATTTTTGTGTTGAATTAATTTTTTTACTTTGTTTTAAGAAATGATATCCGTTTTAGTAAAGAGTAAAGATATTTAAAATTTTAGTTAATTTAGACTTTTAATATGGTAATTTTTTTATGGAAAATAAATTTATAAGGTATTTAAATTCAACTTATAATAAAAGAATTAGTAAACATATGAGATAATTATATTGTAATTATTTTTTTAATTTTTATTTAAAATTAACATACTTACACACCCTTTATTGAATTGTAAAATGCCCCTAGCATCTGGCACAATGAGAGAACCGTATTCATTTCTTTTAAAATCCGTGTGTAACGGTATTTAACACTTTTTCAAACTCTAGGGTCTTTGATGCTATTCAAAAAATTTCGATAGTCTCAAATATAAGAAAGAATTTCGATAGACTCAAATATGAATGAGGAATTTTTTATGGAGAGAATGGAGAAATTAAATTTGCGAAGATAAATGTTTCAAAAGTACAACTTATCAACCTGTCCCAGAAGCAACCTTCAGGTATGTATCGAGAATACAGTCGGGCAAGAAACCACGTACGGCCATGGATTTAGATATGAAGTGTGATTACAAAGGGATGGGCTGGAGCACGGTTATCATGACCAAATTCTTCATTTCATTGGTGGCGATGCTGTACCCATCCCGGTATTTGTAGCCATGAAGGAGAGCTCTGGTGATGTCAAATGCATATTTCTTGGAAGAGATGGGAACATTTCTGTCTGGTTTAACAATTCAATTTTTTAATTAAGTCATTGACCATTGCATTAGTATGAGTGACAGCCTCTTCCTCTGTTAATCCGGGATTCTCTTTCATATAACATGATATACACGAAGCTGCTTCTCCACGGGCATTCTCCGCCTGCATTCTCCGTGCCAATCATGAACTGTAATTTAACAAAAACTAGTAAAAAATTCAATCACAGAATGCAATGCAAAAATTATTCCATTCGCATTCAGATCAATATAGGTCGTACCTTGTAACCACGAGTGTCACTTTTCAATCGAAGGATGCCAGATGCCAAGCTACTGAACGTCGATGGAAAGTCAATTTCCTGCAGGTTGTGGTGAGGAAGGGTAATGTCCAATGTGAGAATGAGTTGCAATTGGATTAGAGTATAACCAAAACTAACTTTTCCGTTATTGCAGTACTCTTGGAACGTTGGCAGATAACCAGTGGAGATCCAGTCTGCTTCTTTCATAAACGAATCAATAAAGGCCTCCAACTGCAGATACACAAGCAAATAAAATGAAGTCATTACCAACTAGTCGAGTGAAATCCAAGAAAATATACCCAAGTCTTTCTTGTAAAGTCATCAATAAAAGTTAGGAAATATTGGCTGCCTGCTAATGATGCAGCTTGCATCGGTCCACATAAATCTGAGTGGATGATCTCTAAGGGTG
>APFE031289922.1:167421-177650 GCA_000404065.3 Pinus taeda
TACATGTGTGAAGAATGAGTCAATGTTGTCTGACTCCTTCATGCACAGATTCTCAAAATCTCTCCTCAGCAATTGTATTTTTGCTGTCTTCACTTTCTCCATGCCTTGATAGGCTGTCTTGAGGGTTTTCCATGCTTCTTTGGATGTCTTAGCTGTTGCTATCCTTGGAAACACACTCTGGTCCACTGCTTGATAAACAAATACAAGGGCTTTTGAGTCCTTCTTCCTATTGGTCTTTAACAGATCTTTCTCTCCCTGAGTTAATCTATTAAACTCATTTTCATCTGCTGGTTCTTCATAACCATCTTGAACTAATTCCCATAAATCTTGACAGACAAACAGGGCTTTCATAGTTATTGCCCAGTAGTCATAGTTTTTCCCATTGAACTGTGGGAGCTGGGTGTTTAACATACCCATACCAGTGCTTGTGCTGGCCATTCCTTGCTTCCTTAGTTATGCTTCAATTTCTTGACTGTGTATTTTTAAAACAACTGACTGCTGCAACAAAAAGACTCCTCCCTTCAGCTTCTTTGTCTCCTTCAAAGAGCCTAAACCTGGCTCTGATACCACTGTTGGGGATTTTTCTAGGGAAAATCCCAAAAACACAAAAATAAAACACACAGAGGCAATGCTCTGTTTCCTCTACTCCAGGATCTTTTATGCACAGGGAAGCTTTAACATTTTTTTATTGAAGAACAAAGTATTGCACCACCATAAAAGATTTCTATTCATTAAAATAAATTCACTGAGACATATTCATCCTCTTTCACTCAGAGGGATCCACAAAAACATTTTAACAAAATTACTCTGTCTCCTTTGAAATTTTACACCACTGTGTGTAAATATTTCATTTACATTCACTGCTGTGTGAAAACAAAGATTACAAGGATTTACAGTTTTACCTTTTCACTGCTGTGTGAAACAATTCATGGTTTTGATACAAACCTCCCCCTGGTTTTCTTCATTCACATATTCGCTTTCGCTTCTGGACTGCTGTGCGTTTTTACATTTCTTACACTTACCAAAATTGACCAACTACACAACTATGTTTTTACTTGTTCTATTAAAAACAAACTTATGGCCATAAAAATTAAAAACAATAAAATTAAAAACATATGACATTGCCCATGCCATTATTTAATCCATGCCCATACTTCCGTAACTATGGAAAATTAAAAATATACCTACGCATATGACAAATATTTAATAAGGTATGGTCAAAATTCAACTTGACTTTACTCCAGGCAATTTGATTTGATGCGGGCCCGTATGCAGCTTCATGATGCACGTCAACAACTGATTTCCCCTCCTCGAATCGAACGGTTGAGGTGAATATCGGAAGGTCTTTTTCACCGAACTTTACTCCACACAATATTTAATGTTGGCCGTATGTAGCTTGGAGCAATCAACGGCGGAGAATGGAGGAGCACATCGGACGAAAGAGATGAATATCGGAAGGCCCATTTTGGTCGACATTTACCTTCCGATAAATGTCAGAAGCTGATGTCACGCCTCATCCACGCGTCAGCTCCAAGTTGTATCGGAGCTCTTGTGTACGGAAACTACCTTCAACCAAAAACGGTGCGATAAAGTTACCGGTGGTTTGTGGTTTTGCTGGGTGGTTTTGAGGTGTATTAAATGCTGGCCCGCGCGCGGTTGAAAATATTGTTGTAAAGTTCGTTCACCACTGGTAGCACCTCTTAACTGCCGCCGTGAAAATTTGGAGGTCGTCCATCGTTCCAAAGGTGTCGTAGATATCTTCGAGAACTGTGACAAGATGACACATTTTGGCAAAGATGAGTTGGAATGCAGAACGTTTAGGATCAACGACAAAGCAAGATGCCAAAGTGTAGAATTCCACATGACGATGCCGAGCAAAGGTCAATTGAGAGAAACCCGCATCCTCCCACCATCTATTCACAAATTCATAGAATATAGGAAATCATTAGACTCTTCACGTCCAAATTTTTATGAGAAAAAAATATAATCCAATGAGAAAGCTCATCACCTGGAGATATATTTTAACTCCTCCTGTTGTATAGAGTGAAATATATTAAACTCCAATTTTGCAAGTAAACTCCAATTTTGGAAGTTCTAAAAGTTTCTCCGCGTCAATAAATGTCAACCTGAGAGCAGAAAATCTAACTAATGACAACTAAAATACTATACGGAAACTGAAATATCCAAAACAGATTTCATTGTTGGGAAAATAAAAAGGAGAATAACAATCTCCTACTTATCTAACGAAATCACTCTTTAATTGTTTGAAAAATTAATTATATGCATATGAAATAATCAAAATCAGTTTCCCGGCTACAACCAGATAAATAATCAGTTGCCGAGCTACACCGATAAATGTTGGAAGGTATTAATTCCAATTACCTACCATTAATTATTACAGTTACTGGATTAATCTAGAATTCAACAAATGTTCCAAGTGCAGTTTCTAGAATTTATTGACAAATGAGCAAGCTTCCTGGAGAAGCCACCGCCCCATGAAACTCGAGAAATTTCTCTGTCATGTATAAATACTTATTCAATCATCGAAGTGTTCAATGTTCTGTGTTTATGTGATTAGCTGTGTGCTCTGATTTGGTATCAGAGCCGGTGTGAGGTGGAGTTGTGAAGAGCTGTGAGACAGCTCAGTGTGCACTGATAAAGAGCCGTAAGCGTGGGCGACTAAGCCATGAGTGTAGGCGACTAAGTTCTATGTTGAGTTGTTGCAGTCTATTGGAGGGAGCCGAACTATTGGAGAGACTGCAGAGTGCGATTGAGAGAACTGCCGAAGGGAAAACATCAAAGTGAGCTTGGAGAACGGCGTGCTGGTGGTGAGCGTGTCGAAGGTAAAGAAGTTTGTGTGAGTTCTTTCCTGTATGTAGCCAGTGTGAGATATCTATTGCAGAGAAATTTGTTTGAGTTCTTTCCGATCTTGCAAAGAATTTTGTTTGTAGCCGATAAAGACTCTGGCGAAGGGCAATCCTGGACAAATGATTGTGTGCGAGTTTCATTCAGTTTTATAACTGTTATTTCTCTTTATGATTTTTGGATTTTCAATCTACGCAAAGGCAGTTTTCAAAGAAATTACTAAACAAACCTCCGTTGGAGCTAGTGAACTAATAAATAGCACGTTTGAACACGCGTTTCTATATAATTGGATTATATGACAATATATGCTATTGCACAAAAAGAGAACGATGCATATAGGGATGGTGTAGGATGTTTTCTAATGTTCAACATTTACTTTACATGAAGCTGTTGGAACAATTTTTTACATGTTGCAAATCTAAACATGGAATAGGTCATAGGAAGGTCATCACTTACAAAGAGTTTTAAGGTTATGTTTTTTTTGCAAATTTTTTTTATGTAAATGGTGTTGTAAAAAGAAAAAAAAAAGAAAAAAGAAAAAGAAGGAAAGGCAACCATATATTGGATAATTTTTTTTGAGGATTTATAAAAATTAGTAATTTTTTGGTGATTGGTAAGGTGAAAATAAGTAACAATGGCTAATATATTGGTTGAATCTTATTTATCTAACTATAACAAGTTAGATGGTGAAAATTATGCAAATTGGAAGTTTAAGTTGCAGACTTTGATGGAAGGCAACAATACATGGGCAATTGTGTCTGGAGGTGAAGTTAAGCCAGTGTCCCCTCAAGCCACAGATGCTGCAAATCGATATTGGGAGCGACAAGAAAACAAAGCAAAGGTGCTTCTACGAATGACGGTTAAGGACAACATTATTCCACACATTAGAGAGTGCAAAACATTCAAGGAGACATGGGACACTCTCAAAAATTTGTAAGAGACGAAGACTACAAATATAATATTGTATTTAAAGAGTAAGCTTCTTTCAATTAAGATGGAAGAAAATGAAAGTGTTCGTGATTTCATTTCTAGAATTAAAGATCTAAAGGATAAACTAGGTGACATGGGTGAATCAGTATCTAGTACAGACTTGGTTACTGTGACATTAAGTGGAATGCTTGATGAATATCAAATGTTTATAACTGGTCTTTCAGCTAGAGAGAAGGCTCCTACTTTTGATGAGTTGGTAGGTATACTTATGCAGGAAGAAGAGCGGAGAAGAAGCATTAAACATAATTCTCCTAATTCAGATTTAGCATTGATGGCCAAAGGGAAGAAGTCCTTCAAGGGTAAACAATGGGAGAAAAATAAAGGCAAAAAGCCACAGGTAAATTCATTTCAAGGTACCCCTTTACCGAGGACAAATGCCAAATCAAGTAGAGATGATGTGTGTTATTACTGTGGAAAACCTGGTCATTTTGCTAAGAATTGCATGAAAAGGAGGTTTGATCAATTTAAACAAAGAAGGCATTCAGGAGATTATGTTGATAGAGATGAAGCAATTAGTCAACATGTTTGGAATCTTAAATTGTTTCTGTCCAATGCTGCTTTATCAGTAGAAACCAATGATGATAATGCTTGGTTTATAGATTTTGGTGCATCAATCCATATGTCATGCAAAAGAGATTGGTTTGATACTTATCATGAGATTAATAATGGTGGACACATCTATTTAGGAGATAATAGATCACATGAAATTAAAGGATATGGTAATATAAGTGTTATGATGCCTAATGGACAAGAAAAAGAAATTCAAAATGTGGTGTATGTTCTTGGATTAAAAAAGAACTTAATATCAGTCTCTACTATCACAAGTCAACATTTAAAAGTTGAATTTGTGAAATCACATTGTTTAGTAAAGGATGTGTAGGACAACTACAAGGTTGTTGCAAAAGGAATGAGAGTTGGAGGCTTATACAAGTTGGTTGTAATGAAGAATGGGCATCAAGCTTTGGCATCAACAGGCATGTCAACTATAGAGCTTTGGCATCTAAGGTATGGGCACTTAAATCATAATGACCTAATGTTACTACAAAGGAAATTAATGGTAGAAGGTCTTCCAATTATAAAGATTGAACACTTTGAATGTGAAGTTTGTGCACTAGGAAAACAACATAGGGAAGAATTCCCTGTGCATGAAAATAGAAGAAAACATGAAACACTTGAACTGGTGCATACTGATGTATGTGGTCCAATGCAAACTAAGTCACTTGGTGGAGCATATTACTTCCATATATTTATTGATGATAGCACTAGATACACCTGGGTATACTTTATAAGAAACAAAAGTGATGTGTTTGAATACTTTAAAGAATTCAAGAATATGGTTGAAAAGAAAAAAGGAAAGAACATCAAAATTGTTCAATTAGATAAAGGTGGTGAATACACTTTAGGAGCTTTTATCAAATATTGCAAAAAAAATGGAATTATGCAACAATTTACAGTACCACATACACCTCAAAAAAATGGAGTATCTGAAAGAAAGAATAGAACATTAGTTGAATGTTCTCGAAGTATGATAAAAAGTAAAGGACTTGCTAATAATTTTTGGGCTGAAGCCATTAATACAGCTGTATATCTTAAAAATAGAAGCCCTACTAAGTATCTTGAGCATAAAACACCATTTGAAGCATTTTATGGTTTTAAACCTAAAGTTAGTCATTTAAGGATATTTGGATGCAAGGCCTTTGCTCATATTCCTAAAGATGATAGGAGAAAGTTAGATGCCAAAGCTATCAAATGTATTTTTGTTGGATATTGCACTGATAAAAAACATATAAAATGTATGATCCAAGTACTCACAAGGTCTTTGCAAGTAGAGATGTTATATTTCATGAGCATGTAGATAAACAAATAAATGAAGATGAACATAATACATGGCGGTCTTCTTATGAAAACTTTAAGGAAAACGAAGTTGTGGAATCAACCCAAGAACTAGAACACATGGACATTCCAAAAGGCCCATCAAGGGATCAAAGTCCACAAAGAAATGATAAAGGCACTCCACAAAGAAGAAAAGTAGAAGGTACTCCACAAAGTAATGAACCTCTAAGAAGGTCGGCACGACAGATTCAAGCCCACATCAGGTATAAAGATTATTCTTTAATGTCTCAAGTAATGATATTTTTAAGCCCTTAAATTATGAACAAGCCAAAAATCATAAAGAATGGATGGAATCTATGAAAGAAGAATATGACTCTATAATGAAAAATGAAACTTGGGAATTAATAGAATTACCTAGAAATAAAGTTCCCATAGGATCAAAATGGTTGTACAAGACAAAATTTAATGCAGATGGTAGCATAGACAAGCATAAGGCAAGACTGGTTGCAAAAGGTTATTCACAGAAAGAAGGTATAGATTATGAAGATACCTTTGCTCTAGTTGCAAAAATGAATACAATTAGAATAATGATAGCATTGGCAACTAAATATGATTGGAAGTTACATCAATTAGATGTAAAGTCAACTTTTCTAATTTGTGACTTAAAGGAAGAAATTTATCTTGTTCAACCAAAAGGATTTGTAAAGAAAGGTCAAGAACATCTTGTATACAAGTTAAAAAAGGCCTTATATGGACTAAAACAGGCCCTTAGATATTGGTATGAGAAAATCGATAAATTCTTCTTCCAACAAGGATTTAAAAGAAGTAAAAATGATCCTAATTTGTATGTCAAGACAGACAGAAATGAGGATATCATATTACTTTCTACATATGTTGATGATCTAATAATAACAGGGAGTGCTAAAAAATAATTACAGATATAAAAATGAAGTTATCACAGGAATTTGAGATGAAGGATCTTGGTGAGATGCATTGTTGTCTAGGTCTTGAAGTATGGAGAAATGATGGAAGAACCATAATCACACAAAGAAAATATACAAATGAAGTACTAAAGAGATTTCATATGAATGAATGTAAAGCAGTGAGTACTCAATTGCAACAAAATATCAAATTAGAAAGTGATGATGGAACAAAAGTGGTGAATGGAACAATGTATCGACAATTAGTGGGAAGTCTGAATTATCTCACTACCACCAGACTAGACATTGCTTATGCAATAAGCATACTTAGTCAATTCATGGCTAAGCCTCATGAAAGCCATTGGATAGCTGCAAAAAGGGTCCTTTGATACTTAAAGGGAACTATCAATTTTGGTATTGAATATACTAATGCTTGTATTGTTGAATTGACAGATCATTCTGATTCTGATTGGGCTGGAAATCCAGATGATAGGAAATCCACCACTAGATACATCTTCAACATAGGATCAAAAGCTATATCATGGAGCAGCAAGAAACAAGCAACAGTTTCCTTGTCTTCAATTGATGCAAAATATAAAGCATTATGTAGTGGCACCTGTGAGGCTATATGGCTCAGAATAATACTTGAAGATGTTGGTGAAGGACAACAAAAACCTACAGTGACCAGATGTGACAATCAAAGCACCATCAAACTGGGGAACAATCCTGTATATCATGCAAGGTTAAAACATATAGACACACAATATCATTTTGTAAGAGAAAAGGTCCAATCAAAAGAAATTTCTCTTATGTACTGTAATACAAATGAGAATGTAGCTGACATATTCACTAAGCCTCTTGGAAAGGCAAAATTTGAGTTTTGTAGAAGTAAGTTGTGTTGTAGAAAATCAAGATTATATTGTAAGCCTAGCTGAGACTTAGACCAGTAGGCATGTCAATTAAGAGTATGTTTACAGTGTATTATATATTTGTTATATGGTTGGAATTAAGGGGGAGTGTTGGAAGGTATTAATTCCAACTACCCACCATTATTACAGCCGCTAGATTAATCTAGAATTCATCAGATGTTTCAGGTTCCGTTTCTAGAATTCATTGACAAATGGGCAAGCTTCCTCGAGAGGCCACCGCCCCATCAAACTCTAGAAATTTCTCTGTCATGTATAAATACCTGCTCAATCATTGAATGAAGGCAAGTGTTCAAAGTTTTGTGTTTATGTGATCAGCTGTGTGCTCTCTCATTATAAATTATTGAAGTGACCTCAATGGGAAACTTTATAAGTAAACATGACGCATGGAAAAACATAGCATTTATCCAGAAGAATTTGACCAATTTTTATCAAGGAAAAATGGACGATATAACACATATAGTCTTCATGATTTAATAATCAAGATGGTGAATATCGGCTTTGGATGAAAATTTAAAATAGAGACATTTTTAGGACAAGAATAATTAAGAAAATATTTTTTAATTTAAAGATAAGTGGTGGTGTGATAAGGAATTAGAGAGGAAAAGAAAGTTAAAATACCGTAAGGAGTTATCAATCCCATGGTTGTTAACCAGAATTACTTTTCTCTATTAACAAGTTCTAAGAATCTAATGAATATTGCAAGGATCAGAATTCATGAGTTCAGAGTGAAACTTGAGGTTGGTTTATTCCCAAAATTCCTTCGGATAGAAGAATATGCCTCATTTGTATAATGAAACTTGAGGTTGGTCTATTCCCAAGATTCTTTGGGATGAAAGAATATGCCTCCTTTGCATACTAAGAAATTCCAAGATGAAAACACTTTCTCTTGGATTGTTCAGCCTTTACTCACATTTGTTCTCATTTCCATAACATTTGCCCCATTCCCAACTTCCTTGACTAGCTTAGTCACGAAAACTATAGTGACCTCAAAACTCTTCCTTCCCTTCTTTTTTATCACAACAATAAAATTGTAAATAATCACAATTGAGTCTTTCTTAAGGTCCAATAGACCATATTAATCTCACTTGAAGTTAATCATCATGTTATATATCATATATATATAATATATATATATAAATATATAATTTTATGGAAAATTTATACAATATGTATATATAAATCATGAAATATGATGGATAATAATTTTAATAATTTTAATAAATATATTGTAATAATATTTCTAAATTATTTAAATAGTGTTAGAATTTAATTTAATAAATACTAATTGTATAATATTTCTAATTATTTGTTAAGTGTGTCAAATTTACTAGATATAATGTTATAAAAACTTATTTATATGAATTCGTTTTAAGTATTAAATTATTTATAAATAATAGAAGGCAAAAAAATCAAAATTTATATAATAGTGTGAAAAGTACTTTTTTATCACTATTATTAGAATTTTGGATTATAGACCAATTTAGATCTGTTTTAATTTAGATTTACAAAATATTTGAGAGATCAAATCTATTGATATGTAGACATTTTTTAGATTGAAAAGAGATTGATCCCTTTCAATGAAGCTATAAAAAAAATAAGATAAATTTAAATTGGTTTCGATAATTTTTCAATTTAATTTTAATAATAATAGAAAATATCATTCGTAAATATACCTGAATAAAATAGTAACTATTTTATAATATTAGATATCATTTTGGATTCAACTACTTTAAGTAAGTCATTCGTGTATGACCATTTCATGAGAGGTAGTCGTAACTGACTAATTCTCATGATTTTTGAATAGTTTACTTAGTACTCATTGCATAGGGTGATGCTCACATGGGTGAAGAAGTGAGATTGAAACTAGTGAAATGAATAAGATCGTGTCAATCATCATTTGCACCAAATAACCAAGATATTTAATATAATGCACTGAATAAACTCATACTTAAATATTTTATAATATTTATTATTGTTAAATATCATTTAAATCATTAATATTTTTATATTTCTATTAAAAAAATCATTTAAATTTTTAAAAATTAAAAAGCATTCTTTATTTGAGAAATAATATTATATATATAATCTCTTTCCAATTGACCAACTCAATATCAATATCAATCTCAATCTCAATCTCATTCTCATTCTCATTCTCATCCTCATCCTCATCCTCATCCTCAATCCTCTGGGATATAAATTGCCAAAGTGCAATGTATATTTGCATAACAATGCTCTGCCACTATTCCCATTATTCATTCTTGAATATGTCCCACATCAATATCTTCTGTTGGCTTACAATATTATCAGTGATTCGATCAAGAAAGTTACTTTTCAACGAATTGATCAAAATAACGTGGAGTTCATTTCTCACCAGAAAAGAGTTCTATAAATATGTTGTTGGATTCTAAATAAACTTTCTGCTCGAATTGAGTGCTTTTATGCATTCCTTTCGTTTTAGGTGATCCGCATTGTATTGACATATTCAAGAACGAATGAGGGGAACGACACTTATGCAAATATACATTTCACTTGGCAATTTCTATCCCCTTATGGGATAGGATAGGATGACATTGGCTTGGTGAATTTGAAAGAGATAATAGGATGACATTGGCTTGGTGAATTTGAAAGAGAATATGTATATAATAAATGTCTTTAAATTTTTAAACATTTGAAATGATTTTTTTAATAGATA
>APFE031289933.1:0-13967 GCA_000404065.3 Pinus taeda
GACAGAACACCAAAAGGACACCACTCACAAATAGATCACAGATCAATACACCAGTATTTTGACGTGGTTAAAACCCTCAGAGAGGGAAACAGTCCACGACCTGCGCCAACGTGGTTACTACAGACAATTTATTAATAAAAGAATGAAAATTTACATAAGCTTCTCTCATGCACGGTTAACCTACAAATGACCCTCCATGCGCTTTAAATAGAATTCATGGACCAATCGGGTGTCAAGCTACGGATCAAGTGTCGGTAATACCGAGGAGAGAATGAACCGTCGGATCACTACATATCGTGACTGTCGGATTGTAAGTTACAAAATGTACAACGGTAAAGAAACACACTTTACCTAACTCTATACCAGACCAAGTTGAACTTAACTATTTCCTATGTGTCGGAATATCCTAACAGTCATGCCCTCATGATGCTACCTTAAATCTAAGAGAATCATCATCTTCATGCATTACGGTGACATTGAGGTGTGCTATGTGACAAGGAAGGACAAGTCAACTTGGGGAGATCTCTACAAGGTCAACATTATTCTTGGTTGTAAACTCTCTCCTATTTCTATTAATACAAAGAGTATCCTATTTTCCTATATGTGTTATGTTATGTTTACACTCATATATTTCAATGTCGCGCTGATTCATTGAATAAAGTAATTGGATTATGCTACATAGATGTTGTAGATCCTTGGCTTGTTTTGGATGTATGTGCAAGTTCGAATTATAGCAATTAGAGCCACAATTAGAGCTTACAAGTCGGGTGGAAAGTAAAGCTTGCGATGGATTCCAAGTAAGCTTCTTTCCCATTCTTTAATTCTCCGAGGGAAACTCTATATTCTTTGCTTTCTCTTCTTCTAGACCAGTCCACTGGGTCTAGGGAAGATACTTTTGTTCGCAATCGTAAATTATGTATAACATAAAGTATGTACTATAAATAGTTTTTTCGGTTAATATAAGAATTTGAGCTTACAAAAAGAGAGAGGTTTATTTTGGATCTATTGTTATTTTATTTATGGAGTTGATGAACTATAACTATATAAATAAGAAGCTCCTCCATTTGTAAAGGTTGTTGAAAATGCTCATAAAACTTTGGAATAAAATTTGCTTGTAATATTGTTTAAGCCATAGTGGAATGGTTATGCTTCTTTGTTGAATGTGTGGTAGATGTTCTTGGTGCATAATAGTGTCTTGTATTGTAAGTTTTGGATTTTCAAAGTTAACTTGGTGAGCCATATATGAGTAGCCTTGCACATTGGAAGATGGTATGTACCCCTAAACTTCTTTGTCACTTTGTTTTAAAGGAAGAAATTTATGCCTTATATGTCTTGAAAGTTATTGCATAGGTTGGACCCTCTATGTAAAACCATCCTTAAATTGTTTTGAAGAGGATCCCTTATCAAGACCCTTTCCTTTGTCAAACTTATGATATTTTGTTTAACAAATTTAGGGCTGTTATAACTTGTATTTTGCATCCCAACCATCCTATAAATCTTTCATAAAATTTCCCTCTAAAGTTGCATGCATGACCTCATAGTCCACAATAAAGTAAGGCATTAGCCTTCCCTTTCATCCAAGTTAAAAAACACAAAAAATCTAAATTTAATTTTCTGTTTTTAACAATATTGAAATTACATTAGTGAAAACCCTAAACCAGTTGCCTTTCCAAGTCATTTGAGCCTCAAATAATTATCTTAAACTTGATTTGTTAATTGTAAAAGCAAATCCTAAATTTACATTGTTAAAAATGTGTTTGATATGTTTCTATTAGCTTTGTTATATTGTTGTTTTATACTTCAGAAACAAATAACTTAAAACTAATTCTAAATTTGAAATCGTAAGTGTTATCTCAAATTTGAACTTAAGCTCCTTTTCCCACTTTATCTAAAATGTCTTAAGCTTATTATCCCTTATGGATTCCCTCCTTAGACTAGAGCCCATATAACCTAAAGAAAGAAAGGCGAGGCTATTGAGGTCACATTGGGTGGCTGATCTAAGTTGCCCTTGGGGTCTTATAACTTGTGTTTAGAGGCTTTTACGCCAAATGAGAACCTAGGAGTTAACATTAATGAAATTAAATGTATAGAAATGAAATTCCTAGAAGTTAAAATCATTACTAATTAAGTTTCTTTATTTGTTTAATAAACCTTATTGATTTTAGATGATGATAAATGTCATTAATATCATCAGTTTATTAGTGTTACACGTCCCATCCACCATGGACCTAGTATTTCATGTTACAATTATCAAAAATGAAATTGGAACATATAAAATATCCCTTAAATATAGGAATTTGTAAAAAATGTTACATGTATTTGACTATAAAGTGTATCAAATTTAATAAAGTTTTTCCTAGAACAAGGGTGATGGGGTGATGAGTTATAGTAGCGAGGTTCTCTCGATTTGACAATGTGTAAAAATTAAAAGTGTATCAAATTGTTAATATTAAGTCGCATGTAAGATATTAATCATTGCTCCCAACTACTTAAATTTAATAATTTTTGAATAAAAAAACATAATAATCATTTCTCCCCATTACTTAAATTAAATCTAATAAATCTTATAAAAATTATTTTAATTAAATTTATTTTATATTATTTATAAAAATGATTATTTCTCTATCCAACATTTCCATAGAAATAAATTATTATCCCTTTATCTAACATTTCCATAGATATTGAAAAAATCACTCCTCCCCACTTTACTCATAAAATAAGCATAGGAACCATTTCAAAATAAAGAGGCTTCAGTGCGTTGCAGTGCGCCCTTATTTAACTGGTTACATCTCGGACTCGGAATGAGAGTCTACAGTGTTTACCCCTGTTTAAGTAGACAAATGTCGGACTCGTAGAGTCGTAAGGATAGGATGGCTTGGAGGTGCCAGAGAAATGCATATTGCTTTCGAATATGGCATATGCATACGCTTATATAGCATATTCTTTGCGATAAGAGAAGATTAAGGACCAATTGGACGCCGAGTTCCGCATCGTCAAAGAAGAAGTCGATCGCCGTTCATTTTAGCGGCCGGAAAACGGCAAAAATTAAGCTAATAAAGCTGAGGAAACTGATTATTAATACTCTGAACTTCAGAGAGCAGAAGGGGCAAAATGATATTGGATTCGGTCATGTCCTCGACAATCTCCTCATCTGTGCTCTCATCAGGTGAATACAAGTATTACTGCCCTACAGTATTGTATGTCTCGATGTCACTAAAATTTTTGCGATTCTTTCAATTTGATTTGAGAATGGCACCATTGGGTGTTGATACAACTTAGCAGCATAGGATTCTAGGTTATTGCAGTGATCAGTAGATGTCCCCTTCTCTGGTACTGCTTCTTGCAAATTCATAATCTTATATTTTGTAATTCTGTTTGTAGGTTGCAATTCGACAGTGGTGTGTCAGAGTAAAGAGGAATTTGGGTGGTCCCAATCATGTGGTCAGGTTAGCTGGAAAAGAGTATGTTGTCAACCCCCTAGGTCGACACTGGGAGGAAGCAATCATGGTGGAGATCATGGTGCCATTAGGTGAGGATTTAGATCAATTTTCAATGTTTGTACTGACTTGGAAAATAAATAAATTGCAAACTACCATGGACTTATTATTTAAAATCGGTGATTGCTCAGGCCCATTTCAAAATTGTCAGTCCCGTCTTATAGCTTTTCTCGCATAAGCACGCTTTTGATCATAGACTCAGCTCCTATTTTTATCAAAATTCTATTGCACCACCTCCGTTCAATGACCATTTTGATTTTTTTATATTTAAAAATTGTCCCTGGATTTTTAACAGTTCAAACTTGTTCTTTTTCAATGCCTTGTGAAGATTTTTGCTGTTGAAAGAGTACATATGGGATCGAAGGAAACAAGCAAGCATTCCAAGGGAATTGCAAAGGATTAACTTAAATAGTGAAAATGCTTAATTAACCACAATGCAGAGTTGTATACACAGAGTACCATGAGAATAACACCAGTATCTGTTCACACGTCGAGAATTACAGCATTACGTTCCAACCAAAAACCAAACCAAGTCCGTTAGTCACTGGTGATTCAGTTCTAAGTGTTATGGCAGGACCGCCGGCCAAAAGCCAAAACATTCTATCAAGAAACCTTGTAAGCCTTACATTGTAAAACTCAGTGAAAATACTACGATTGTGAATGCCATTTTTTTAGCATTTGCTACAGGCATTGATGTTAACGTTTATCTTATCTGCACTTGCGCATCTTTTTCAGCTGACATCCATCTCTCAACTCTGTTCCAGTAAATCAAGATGGGGAGACCCAATCCCTGCTTTGTCGCTTCCTTCAATAATGTATCTGATCATCGTTCTGCCTTGGACAGCAATCATCATCACAGTCCAATTACATATGCAATTGGCAATGACATTGAGGAGCTAGGCTTCTATTGTGGGAGACACTGGGTTGGCAGCTCTGCAAATGCTTCACTCTTGCAAATTCCCTAGCTATGGAAAATTTCACATGGTCCTTTTCTGCTTTTGCATTCCACTAATGGAGGAAAAGTGGAAGATGCCTGCTTGCAAGGATAACAGAAAAAAAACGAGGTGTACAACCTTCGTGCATACGTTTGCTTAACATATAGTGTAGATAAAATGAAGCTTGAGGTTAATGTGATTATTGATCAGCATGGAATCATGGATGTGTTGTGGCCACAACCACCATCCTATCAATTCTTTTTGTTTTCAAAACTTGTTTCTACTAGAGATAAATAATTTTGAATTAGCTCTCATTTGGCTTTTGAATCACTCGAATCGGACCAAAAACAAAGGAGTTGTAATTAAAACACAGCTGGTTAGTATGGTCGACCACTGCTCTTCCACAGGTGAAATAAATTTTACTTTGTTATTTTTTTTCGTGGATTCATTTTACAGAGTAACTAGTACTGTTCCCTAAAGGGAACAACATTTTTTCGAGTATTTTTGCTGTTCCCTGGATTCCCTAAAGAGAACAACACCTTTTTGAGTGTTTTTTGCTGTTCCCTCAAGGGAACAAATCTTTTTTGAGTTTGTTGTGGCCACAACCACCACCTTATTAAAACTTGCTCTGGGGGCAAATTTGAATGGGTCCCTTGAGAAGTTTGATCTTTCGTCTCTCCGGAATCCGGATGATAACTGATATGAAAATTACTCGTGAGTGATCTTAGTTAATTAATTAATGAATGAAGGTATTACAGACTCATGTGCTGGTGTGTGTCTATGTTATCTTAGGCAACGGATCGATAAGATTGCAAAATACACAGACACTGGAAAACAGTAAGAGAAACACAGTAAGCAAATGCAAGAACACAACAAATTAATAAGGAGTTCACACAATCCTCCTGGGCTACGTCTCTGGTCCAGCTTTCAGTGGTGGCATTCTTTTATTGTTTCTTTAAAACAGAGTGTTTACAATGGGGAGCTCAAGTTGAGTCTCCTGAAGCAAATGATACTTAGTAGAGTGGTTCTTGGATTCCCCAAGCCACTAGAGTGCACAGACTCTTCCTTACCAAGTCTTGACCTCACTGGTCTTAATGGAATGAGTCCAATTTGGTACTTAATTCCGACAGATATCCTCACAGGGATCGCTTGAATCTCTCAAGCCTGGTTCTGTCTGCTCGATGCTGCCTTAACTTTGAAGGTCAACTCAGCTCTCTGTTCTCTGCTTCTGTCTCTTCTGTCTCTTGTCCTGTCTTCTTTTTACTTCTTCACTGTCCTCTGTCTCTGTTCTCTGTTCGTGGCTTAAAGCCAATTTGTCTCATGATTGCTCGCTTCCTCTTCTGCCTCTTTGGATCACCTGCTGCTGTTCGCTTGGAATTCCCTGCCTCTACGTCATCGCCACTGTGTAACGTCTCACAGGGAAGTGGCCGCTTGTCCTCTCACGAACTGTGCTAGTTCTTCCTCAAACGGTTCGGTATTTTAGTTACTCTGTGTAATGATTCATCCGCCAACTCAGTGGTCAAATCGGACTTCAACCTTTATGCACCGTGGCTTATTTTCTCTCGTCGAATCCAGTTCCCCATCGGGCACAATCTCCGTCGTTAGATCTAGAGCCCCCAGATCCTACGGTGTTTGCTCTTATCGCGCGGTTGACTTGCTTGAATGTTAGCCTGCGATGAGAGGCAGTTTTCTCTCTCATCCGCTGGACACTCGTCATTCGCTATATGGAATTGCTTGGTCCTCTGACAATTCCTCTTACCACCCAAAACGCCTCCAATATTCTGCCGGTTTTTGGAGCGCGGGACCTGCCTTTCGCTTTAACGCTTTTCCCACGGTTTTCTGGCTTCCCTTGTGACAGAGTGCTTGGGGCTTTTCCATTTCGAGGTGTTTTGCCCAGCGATGCGCGATTAGCGCTTCAGAAACGGCTCCGTTTTTTGGTTCGGACTTCCTAACTGCTAATTTGCGCCACTGCGCGGTCTCCATGGGCTTCGGTCAGGGCGCTTTGACCGAGGTCCTTGTTGTTCCTTGTTGGCTACAAACTGCCACTGTCCAGAGGTCTTCCTGATAGCTCATTGTTCACAAGTTTTTGAAGTTTGTCATGATTTGATACAGTCATAGAACTTTGAAATTTTCATGGATCCAATTCGGATTACGACCTTCCCACTAAAAAAGTTTTTGGACCACCAAAAGTTGGTTTTCAAGCATCGACTAAGTGAGGGTACAATTGTCTCACTTGTCCAATCTCTATCCATTTTGCACTGCTCGGCTTTGAACCCTTGAGCCTAATTCTGAGCTACTCAACATCTCCCCTGCGCGTCGTCCTCACCTTCCTGTTCAGAACTATGTCTTCTTGCAGTTCATTAAGATATTCAGGTAACAGGTCATCAATAGAAGGCAATTGACTCTGTTATTCAGGATCCTCAATTAATGAAGGTTCAAATAATCTTAAGCAATCTGCATTCACGATTGAGTAGATGTGCATGTAAGCTGGTAGATCAAGGCGAAAAGCATTCTCACCAATTTTCTCAAATATCTTGAAGGGTCCATACCTGATAGGCTTTAGCTTTTTACCTTCACCTTGCATCCTGTCCTTGCTGATATACAGCCAGACTTGGTCACCAACTTGGAAACTATGCTCCATCCGATGCTTGTCATGTCTTGCCTTGTATCTGGCCTGGCTCTTTTCCAGTTGTTCCTGTACTGCCTGGTGGATCTCTTGGATTTGTTCAATGAATCTAGTTGCCCTGTCCACATCACTGTGTCCCTCAACTGTGTTGTCTTTACCAAAGACAAAATCCAAAGGAGACCTTGGTGTGAAACCAAAATAGGTCTCAAAAGGAGATCTCTGTATAGAAGAATGTTTTGCTCGGTTGTAAGCATGCTGCACATAACATAAATGTTCATCCTAAAGCTTAGGATGCTTGCTGCAATATCCCCTGAGTAACTAGATCACTGTCCTGTTAACTACTTCGGTCTGGCCATTGGTTTGTGGATGGAAAGCTGTGCTTTTCTTCAATTTGGTGTCCATTAGTTCCCACAGACTTGACCAAAACTTTCCCACAAATCGGGTGTGTCGATCAGATACAATGGAAGTGGGTAATCCAAAATGAACGCATACATGTTGAAAGAACAGTTTTGCAGTTTGTTCAGCTGTAATCTGTTTATTACAAGGTATCAAAATACACATTTTGTTGAACCTATCCACAACAACATACAAATAATCATGACCTTTCCTAGATTTAGGCAGTCCTCCAACAAAATCCATGGAAACACTTTCCCAAGGGTGAAAAGGAACTGGTAATGGAGTGTACAAGCCTAGTTTTCTATTGCTTGGGCTTGCTTTTAGCACACATAGTACACCCTCTTACATATCTAGAAACTGTCTCGTTCATTTTTGGCCAATAACAAAATCTTTGCAGTTGTGCAACTGTTTTACTTACCCCAAAGTGACCTGATATTAGAGAAGTGTGTGCTTTTCGAATTATCCTTACTCTTTCAGTTTGTGGAATGCATAGCTTCCCACAATGATATAGGAGTCGATCATTTATATGATAATCCAATTCTTTTACTCGTTTGCCTTGACTTAAAGTTGCATATACATCTTTAAAGTCTATATCTTGAGCATATTGTTCAATGTAGCTCTCATGTAACACAGAATTATGCTTAAGTATAGTAGATGCATTTATAATGGGTCTAGATAACATATCTGCAACTTTATTGCGTATGCCCTTTTTATATCTGATGACTAAATGAAACTGTTGTAGAAAACCCATCCATCTATAGTGTCTTGATTGCTGCAACTTAGTTTGGGAGTGTAGATATTGAAGTGGTTGATGATCAGTATGTATAGCTATTTCTTTGCCCATTAAATAATGTTTCCACTTTTTCACACTCTGAACTAATGCATACAATTCTTTATCATATGTGGGATAGTTAACTACTCCAGAATTAAATGTCTCAGAATGATAACATATGGGTTTACCGTGTTGTATCAACACTACTCCCATGGCATAGTCACTGGCATCCGTTTGGATCTCAAACGGTCTTTGTAGATCCGGCAATGCTAGTATTGGTGTTGTACTAATCTTTTCTTTCAAGGTGTCGAAGGCTTTCTGTTGTTTGCCTCCCCATTGAAGCACCTTATTCAATCCTGTTAAAGCATGTAAGGGAGCTCCAATTAAGGAAAAGTTAGAAATGAACTTTCTCTAATATTGTGCTACTCCTAAGAAGCTCCTAACTTCTATAGCAGATTTGGGTTTAGGCCAGTTTATAATGACTGCCACCTTAGAGGAATCTATCTTCAATTCACCACCCCCTACTATATGTCCCAAATAATTCAGAGATGTTTTGCCAAATTCACATTTTGAGAGTTTAACATAAAGTTTTTCTCTTTTCAAAACATCTAGTGTCTGCTTAACATGCTTTAAATGTTCTTCCCATGTTTTTCTAAATATCAGAATGTCATCCAAATACACAATAACAAAATCATCAAGAAAAGGTCTGAGTACATCATTCATTAATCTCATGAAAGTAGCATGAGCATTAGTTAAGCCAAAAGGCATAACCAACCACTCATACAATCCCTGTTTTGTTTTAAAAGCAGTCTTCCATGCATCTTGTTCTGCAACTCTGACCTAGTGATATCCACTATGCAAGTCTAACTTGGAAAAATAAACAGCTTCTTTCAATTGATCTAAAAAATCATCTATGCGAGGAAGGGGATAACGATTTTTGATTGTTATCTTATTCAGTGCTTGGTAATCAATGCACATTCTTCACGAGCCATCTTTCTTTCTCACCAAAACGATTGGTGATCCACATGGTGATGTGCTACGTCTGATGAACCTTTTCTCGAGCAACTCCTGCACCTGCTTCTTGATTTCAACATTCTCTAAAGAGGACAACCTGTACATTCCAATGTTAGGTAATGGAGCATCTTGCTGCAAAATAATATCATGCACTATTTCCTTTTTGGGTGGCAGACCTTTAGGTTCTTGAAACAAGATATCATATTCTGAAACAACCTTTTCTAAATCAGCTTGCTGTTTAGCATTACAGGCCTCAAATACATTGGTTTTATCAGGTTTCTTTTCCTTTACAACTATCAGTAAGAATTATTTGCATGGATTTATTATTCGTTTCATCTGCCTTGAGTTTATGAGAGTATAATTATTCTTGAGCTTACGAGCTCTTACAAAGTATTCGATTCCATCTTTAACAAGTAGATACTTGTTCTCAACTCTATAGAAAATAGCTTTTCTATCATACAAGTAAGGCCTTTCTAAAACAATTCCACATATATCCAAAGGAATTATGTCTAACTCAACCTCATCTACAAATGCTGACCCAAAAGAAAACTTGAGCTTGCATTGTCTAGTCACTTGTAGTTGTGCTTTATCATTTAACCATCCTAATGGGTATGGTTTCTTGTGAGGTGTAGTCACTAATCCCAACTTTTTTACAATTGCTTCAGAAATTAAATTTACTTGTGAGCCACTATCAAACAAAGTATCAATTTTTTGATGTTTGGAAATAACTCGAATATGGAAAAGCTCATGTCTTTTTCTCTCATTTTCTTCATCAATAGTAGATTGTGCAGAATTACTAGTAGATGCTTTAGAATTCTTACCTTTTATACCTGTGGCTGCAATAGTTGTTTCATCTCCTAATTCTGACCCCAAATCTTTCTGAATAGCTACAACAGTCTTCTTCTTCTTGCCCTCGAACTTCTTAGGTCTCAGCTCCGGATGCAGAATCCAACAGTGCTCATCATCATGCCCATCCTTTTTACAGTGAGTGCATGAAGACTTACTTTTCTATGCAGTGTTAGCCTTCCTTGCTTTCCATTTCTGTTTTCTTTTCTCCTTATTCTTGCTTGCAGTGGGTTGGGATGATCCCCCAACTTCTAGGTTTCCATTCTTTCCTCTAGCTTCTAGATGAGTAGCTTGAATAGATACCTCATCTATACTAGTGGGATTGAACATGAGGATAGTGTGCCTCACATAGCTATGTAGACCACCGGTGTACTTCAACAGAGTCTCAGGTGAGTCTAATGAGATTCCTAGAATCAATTCTCTCTTTCTAAATTCTTGGGTGTATCCTTGTACACTTTTCCCTTTCAACTGTCGAAGAGTTTGCCAGTTCATCATGGCTTGCTGCATGTAGGCCAGTGGATAGAATTGTTTTTTGATTGCAAAACCAAATTCACTCCAGACAGAAATAGTCTTACCATGTCTCTTCATGTCAGCTTGGGTCCTACCTTCCCACCAAACCAAGGCAATGCCTCCTAGGCATAGACTAGCCAGCTGAATCTTGCTCTTGTTTGAATCGATACTCTGCACTCTACAATAAACATTAATTTGTCTAATCCAATTGTCCAGCTTCATTGCATTCAACTCTCCATCATATATAGGTAAATCAAATTTAACATCTAGTTTAATCAGAGATGTCTTCTTTTTATGTTTAGGGCTATTAGGAGGTGTGAGAAAGCTTTCTTCTTTCCCTTTTCCTTTTGAGTGGTCATGAAGGAGAGACTCTTCTTCTCCTTTATCTTGTTTAAAGCTTGATGAATCTTCATCCTTATGTTTTCTAAAGTCCTTATACATTTCCTCTACCATGGACCTTATGGCTAGGAAACTATCTATAAATTGAGGGTCTGGCCCCACAGAACCTTCTTCTGACATTGTCTTCTGAAGATAGACTCTCCCAATTTCAGGATTAGTTTTGACCAACTCTCCTTTTCCTAATTTGAGCTTTGATCTAGTTAGCATTCAACAGCTAAATCTAGCACAAGCTTATCTAACCTTAACAGCCTAAAGCTTTGATACCACTTGATCTAAAAATCACTTGAGAGTGATCTCAGTTAACTAATTAATGAAGGTATTACAAACTCATGTGTTGGTGTGTGTGTCTATATTATCTTAGGCAACGAATCGATAAGATTGCAAAATACACAGACAGGGGAAAACAGTAAGAGAAACATAGCAAAGCAAAACACAACACAACAAAATTTAATAAGGAGTTCACCCTATCCTCTAGGGCTACGTCTTCAGTCCAACTTTCAGTGGTGGACTTCTTTTATTGTGTCTTTAAGCAGAGTTTTTACAATGAGGAGCTCGAATTGAGTCTCCTGGAACAGATGGTGCTTAGCAGGGTGGTTCTTGGATTCCCCAAGCCACTAGAGTGCATAGACTCCCCCTACTAAGTCACGACCTCAACTGATCTTAATGGGATGAGTCCAATTTGGTACTCAGTTCCCGACAGATATCCTCTCTAGGATTGTTTAAACCTCTCAAACCTGGTTCAGTCTGTTTGATGTTGCCTTAGCTCTGCAGGTTAGCTCGGCTCTCTGTTCTCTGCATCTTGCTTGTCTCTTCTATCTCATTGTCTCCTTCCTTTTCTGCTTGTTCTTTGTTCTTTGTTTGTCTGTGGCTTAAAGCCAATCCATCCCTTGACTGTTCGCTTCCTCTTCCGCCTCTTCGGATCGCTTGCTGCTGTCTGCTTGGAATTCCCTGCCTCTACGTCATCGCCATTATGTAATGTCTCACAGGGAGGTGGCCACTTGTCCCTTCACGAATTGAGCGCCGGCTCTTCCTCAAACGGTTCGGTATTTCAATTACCTTGTGAAATGATTCATCTGCCAAGTCAACAGTCAAATTGGACTTCAAACCTTATGCACTATAGCTTATTTTCTCCCTCCGAATTTAGTTTCCCATCGAGCGCAATCTTCGCCATTAGATCCGTGGCCTCCAAATCCTACGGTTATTGCTCTTATCGCGCGGTTGACTTGCTCGGGCATTAGCTCGCAAGAGAGCGATCTTCTCTCGCATCCGCCAGACACGCATCGTTCGATGTATGGAATCGCTCATTCCCCTACCAATTCCGCTTACCGCCCAAAATTCCTCCGATATTCCGCCAGTTTTGGAGCGCAGGACCTACCTTTCAGTTTAGCACTTTTCCCACTGTTTTCGGGTTTTCCTTGTGACCGAGTGCTCGGGGCTATTCCATTTCGAATGGTTTTTCCCAGCGATGCGCGATTAACGCTTTCTGATCTGGACTTCCTATTTGTCAGTTTGTACCACTGCGCAGTCTCCATGGGCCTCGATTAGCGCGCTTTGACCGAAGTCCTCGTCATTCCTTGCTACCTACAAACTACCATTGTGCAGAGGTCTTCCTCATATCTCATTGTTCACAAGTTTTTGAAGTCTGTCATGATTTGATACAGTCATAGAACTCTGATAATCTTTCATGGATCCAATTTGGATCACTCCATTCATACATTTCTTTATTAATCTCAACATATTCATCGTCTTAGGTAACATCATTACCCACTTCAAATCTTACACGAAACACATCACGTCCATGACTAATGGTGAGAAATTGTAAATTTTGTATATAAATTTGTGAATCATATCTAACATTTGACATTTTTCTTTCTTCGGTAACATTTGATAATATAATGGATTTTAATTAGGACTAATCATTAACATTTTAGGGCACATCTCATTTTAGGATAACATAGTATTATTATTTGATATTATTAAATTATAGATTAGATGATAAAGTAGAATTGAAATGTATTGTATTAAAATAATATTTCATTATTATAACTGTTACACAGTAAAATGTCACTGCCATCATGTCAGTCTCCCTACTGTGCTATAAACCACCTTCACCTATACTCATGCTCCTCAAAAATGGCTAAAAAACCCTCTTTGCCTAAGTTAAATGGATCATCGCGACTGTTAATCAAATAACCGCGCTGACGGGCGGAGGCCAATGTATCTTCTGCGCTGCCAGCGCGGAAGCACACGTCTTTTCCGCGCTGGTCCCATTTTTCGAACAGCGCACCCTCCGTTTGTCCTTTTCGCGCTGACCAGACCTCTTCTACACCGGTTTGCGATGTCAGCGCGACAGTTCACGGGTTTTCCGCGCTGATCCTGTTTGGGCGAATTTGTTCTAACAACCAGCCTTCCAGATCCCTCCAGAACTGGTTGTTAGCATTGTTGAGGTCGCCATCCTTTCTCTGGCATGTCTGTTTGACTGACCACCCACTTTTCTTGGAGGAAATCTCATCCTTTGTCTGTCTATTCATGGAGACTCCTTCTCCTTTATAAGCCTCCTCCATGGCCCATGAGCAGCTAGTTTGGAACATATAGACTTTGTTGAGGAATTCTTTGTACATTTTAGTGCTGCTCTTTGTAGGCCTTGGTGTGTTGTGTGAGGATTGTTTTGAGCTTGAGAAAGGTCATAAGCTTGTTGCCTTGTATGTGAGAGAGAGACCTTTTGACTTGGGAGATTTGCTCTAAAGGTGAATGCTTGGAAGATATGCTGGCTGGACCCTCTAGGGAAGGACTCAGCGTCAGGACACCGGTTGTACCTTACTCTACTTTTTGTTAATAAAGATAGATGACTACTCTTATGGTTCCATTTACATTTGTTCAATGATTTATTAATGCAAATTGTATCTTTCCTGACCGATACATAGTTGTTGTTAGTAGATTTTATGCTTTTGTTTGCTCTCTTTTGCTTGTGC
>APFE031289933.1:26482-37455 GCA_000404065.3 Pinus taeda
TGGTCAGTCCACCCATCTGACATAACAGTGCATCCTGTTTTTGCCCATGATGCCCTAAAATCCTCCAATCTTTGGGTGCAGTCACGCTTTTGATTTTGAAGAATCCGGCCTCTGAAATCATGATAAGAAGGGATTTTGTACCCCGGGCCAACACTGGCAATAACATCAACAGCAGGTTGGAAAAAAGGATTATTCCTTACGATGCTGAAAGGAATATCACTCCAGAGGAGAAATTTTGCTAGCAAGTTGTCAGCTTCTTCTTTCTCGGTTCTTTTTAGCATTGAACCGATAGATGGCTGTGAACCAGGTGTGGTTCGAGGAACAAAAAATGATGATGCAGCGACCGGATTGACTGATGCTGCAGTAGAAACAGCGCCACTTGGCCCACTTCCTTCAGCTGACTTTCTTAGTTGCCTTTTCAGTTCTTCTTTGGCCTCTCTAGTCTGCTCTAATTCTCCCAGTGCTCTCATGGCTCTTTGAATAAGTTCAGCAGTTGTATTTGTACAAGGCCCCACATCATGTCCAGGGATTTGTGCAAGGTGATACTTCAACCTATACACCCCCCCGCGTATCTCCTTTCCACACAACTTGCAAGTCAAGTTTTGTCTATCATTCAGAGCATTAGGCACACCATAATCCCAGAAAGGATCCAATTTCCTTGGCATGTTTGTTTTTTAACTTTGAAGTTGCAAACCTATGGGAAAAATTAATAAGGATTAGCAAATATGAATTTAGGATTACAATTTAGCATTTGCCATTTACAAAATTACAAGTTACAAATTTCTAGAATCCAAAGTTCCAAACCCAAGTTACATAACCAAATGGCAAGCAAATGCCAAAAACAATGAAAAAACATAAACAATGTTTAAAAAAAATGAAAACAAAAAAAAAAGTTGGTTCCCATAGCCATACCAAGTTACCCATGCCAAATCAATGAAGAAATACAAAAAATTCTTTAAAAACAATGAAAACAAAAAAAAAAAATGGTGCCCATATGAAGTTTCTCAACCAAAAACAATTAAAAACATAGAAAAACAATGTTTTGAAACAATGAAAACAAAAAAAATTTAACCTACATACCGTTTCTATGGTGAAATCGGCGATCTCCTCTTGAAATAGTCCTTTAACCACTTCGATTCGGCAAGAGAACTTCTTAGCTGCTCTCCTAGCTCTTCTCCTCTTCCGTCGCGCGCCTGACTGTCTGAATGAGCAATGAAAAATGTATTTTTTCATTATAAAACCGCGCTGCCCGCTAGTCCCGCGCTTTTTTCTGAAAAAAGTGCGCTTTTTTTCAGAAAAAAAGCGGCAAAAAAAATTTCCGGCGCTTTTTTCCTATAAAACGCGCGTTTTACGCGGCTTGGGGAAAAAGCGCGCTTTTTTGAAAAACGCGCGATTAAAACTCGCTTTTCACAACACTGGTATCACTTGGCCAATGACACATTATACAGGAAAAATTATGATGGAGTTTGGCTGAGGTGTTTGGAAAAGGATAACGCTGATCATGTCTTGAAAGAAATGCACGACGGCCCAGCAGGTGGTCTGAACATTATTTTTGGGTGTTTTATTTAGTGGAATCCTTGGGGGGTGTTTGGCTTGGGAGTACTTGGGTTATCTAATCTTTAGAGATCCACTGGGGAAGCTTGCCTTGTGGGGATAATATTCGACCATAGAACAATAGGGGAGTAGTTGCTAAGGTGATAGTGGCAACTGTTCCTATTGTTGCCTTTAATCTAGAGTGCTTAGTGAGGCTTTGCACTAAGGTGCTAGATTCTGTGTTACAGGAACTATTTAAGTAGTGTAATCAGTAGTAATAAATGAGGCTGAATTTTAAGAGAATTGTCCGGAAATGTTGATATATAAAGATACTCTAATGCAGAGATTCCTGAAAATACTCCTAGTACAAATCACTGCATCAACTTCAAATCTTTAAGAGGTTGACACTGTTTTGGAATTTTAGGGAAATGTTTTCTATTCTGTGATTGGTCTTCCAAAGAAAACCTCACAGGGAAACCCAAGGGATACTTCTCGACTTTTGTGGATAGCATCCCTAGTAAACCCATCGGTGTAGACTAGTATGCCTCACAGGGGAATTGAACCGGGCATTCTGGCACAGAACTAGCCAACTGCCCTGCAATGTCAGTGACAACCACTTGAGCTAACTGCATTGGGCTTTTATTCAGTAAATTATGTGCTTGCTTCTTGTGATTATAGAAATGGAAAAATAGTTTCTGCAAGGCTTCTAATTGATTATAGCTTAGGTATGCTGTGTATTTCTTCAGCAGGGAGGATTTTTGTTCCAATTATAATTCTTACCCATTCAAATGGATTTATACTTTTATCTGTAAGTTCTTGGAATTAATTGAAAAGGTAAAATTGTTTCTTCTTATGACATAATATATGGCCCTTGTTATGCTCCATCTGTTGATACCTTATATTTTTGTAGAGGAAACAGTGCAGCTGTGTCAAATGTATAATAATTTGAGGTTTAGTTTGGCAACTGAAGTCGGTAGGTATTTTATTGTTGAAGTTGATTAGCCATCAGTAGAGGAATTTGTGTACAGTGTCTCTCTTAATGACCCAAGTTTGTAAGCTATTCAGTTTTGGATCTCAAAATATGTAATACCATTTCTGATACATTAGAGAGAAAGCTTATTTGTATTGTTTGCAAGTTCTGGTTGTAGGAATCCTTTCTCTCAATCACCTGACAGGCATCTATTTTCTGCAAGAAAAAAATTTCTGCGAATGAAAGTTCGAGCTGCTGTGGGGTATTCAGATTCCATGTCTGATCCACTCAAGTACAAAGGTGGGCTAGGATATCATCCCTTGGAAGCATTAGATGATTTTGAAAAAAATCATGAAGGAGAGTTGACATTGACAGATGCTGAAATAGCACGGACTGTTGTTGAGGTACTTCTTCTCATTACAACAGGAATGGGTAGTATTGTACTATTATGCGAGGTAATTTAACTTTCAGGAATGAAATACTTCATATTGATACAGTCATCTTCATTTCTATGAAACATGCAGGTAAGTAATAATGCAACACTAATATTCTCAGGCATCGTAGATAATGAAGTGCACGAGAACATTGTCTGGCCAGACTTGCAGTACGTGACAGATGAGTATGGAGGTCTCTGAAACACATGATTCTACTTCTGTACTTTAGGTCCTATATCTGCAGCAGATAGAGATAAGATTAGATAATTCTATTTATATCCAAAATGACCACAAAATTAGGTCAATTGGAGTAAAGGGGTACATCAGTGTAATGCAGCATGTGAGTGCCGTTACAGCTCCTTGATATAAGCTAGCAGAAATAAGTAGAGGAAATCTTCATGTTATTTCCAACCTTTGAACTTTCAACTTTTATGAGGGCTTATTGGCCTGTACTGATGTTCGATGTTTACTGTGGCAGACATATATTTTCAGGTAAATGACGAGGAGGATGTTTTGCAAAGCCTTAGTATGAGAAACAGTCCTGTGGTATGGCAAATCATGTCTCTCAGTTGTAAACGCTAATATTTATTAATTTTTGAAGGCTTTTTGACCTGTAAGTGTGATAAGGCCATTGATTTCTATTGCAATTCTATGGGTAAAATTACCAGCATGTTCTGATTGGACTGGACAATATACACTATTTTAGAGAGCAAGAAACAACGGTGCCTGAGAATAGCAATTATTTTGATATTGAAGAAACCAGTGACACTGATAGTGATACTAAAGATGACTATGAAGAGGTGTGTGTTATCTAACTTCTTGAACTTGCGAGCTTTGTGCAACTCTCTGAAAGGTCACTAGCAAGTGCAATCACTCACACTAGAAACTATTATTTTAAGCTTTTCTTGCCATTTTTTCATAATGTTTCCTTTCGTACTTGTGTTTCATTGTAGGATTGGATTGCCATTGTCGAAGAAGAGGACTCTGATCTGTCAGACTCTTTAGGAGATTGGGCAGGTCTGGAAACCATGCGTTCAACTCATCCAGTAGAATTTTCGGGAAAGTTGGCTGAGGTAGCTGAATGTTTTTCATTTTGGTAAATGACATTGTTGTAAGGTATCTAATTGGAATTACTCTATTTTACTGAGGAGTCAAGATATAGTTGTCAGAAGACATAAATATTGGCAAAGAGGGATGTGGTCAATATCTATACCCCAAAGTTCAAACCTATAGTATCGCTCATCAGTTTTTTCCTATAGTTTATCTTTGTCTTCTGACTTGGACATCTCCAATGTATGAGCATTGCCCCCTTCAAGGACAGAAAATTTCCATTGCTACTGGCAATGCACATGTTGTTTTCTATAATGAACTATAAGGGGTTGCAGTGCAATATCCTAAGGAAATTTTTGGCCTTAGGGTTTCTATTCTGGCTAGGGTTTTCTTCAGAAAATTATCAAGAGTAGTACACATCCATAACAGTATGTAGGCATGAATATAAAGATACAACAACATTACAATTCTTCAATGGAATCACATGGACTTAGGGCTAACTGCCCAATGAAACAGAGAATATACCCAAACCAATGATGCACTGCTTACTACAACTATATTGTTGACAGTAGTTATTATTTTAGATATCATTTTTGGGATTCAACTGCGTTAAGTAAGTCATTCAAACGTATGACCATTTCCATGAGAGGTAGTCGTAACTGACTAATTTCTCATGATTTTTGAATAGTTCACTTAGCACTCATTGCATCGGGTGATGCTCACAGGGGTGAAGAAGTGGGATTGAAACTAGTGAAATGTGGAGAACGAATCACATAGCATCAATCATCACTTCCGGGGCTTGCACCCGGTAACCAGGACTTCCCAGGAGGTCACCCATCCCAGAACTCCTCGGGCTCAAGCGCGCTTAACTGTGGAGTTTTTCCACAATCAAGCCCACTTAGCTTGCTACCCCATTTGCAAAACCTTAGCAAGTATTGTGCCTCATGAACCATTCAAGTTAGAGATCCCTTGACTCTTTTTGAATTTAAGTATGGGGGATTGCGCAGTGCATTATATTAGATATCATTTTGGGATTCAACTGCGCTAAGTAAGTCATTCAAACGTATGACCATTTCCATGAGAGGTAGTCGTAACTGACTAATTTCTCATGATTTTTGAATAGTTCACTTAGCACTCATTGCATCGGGTGATGCTCACAGGGGTGAAGAAGTGGGATTGAAACTAGTGAAATGTGGAGAACGAATCACATAGCATCAATCATCACTTCCGGGGCTTGCACCCGGTAACCAGGACTTCCCAGGAGGTCACCCATCCCAGAACTCCTCTGGCTCAAGCGCGCTTAATTACAGAAGTTAAGTAGTTATTATTCTTCAGCAAAAATTACAGAAGTTAGGGCTGGTTGTCCACAACAGTGAATTTGTCCAATCCAAAATACACCAGTACAGTACTTACTTTCAATATCACAATTTAGCAAGCCAACATTTAACTGTAGCTATGTGATAACATTCAATCTAAATGCTTCTATACTACTTCACTACTTACTGTGCTGATTTTGCTTATTGCGTCAGGGGTCCAACTGTCCTAGAATAATCCACAGGCTTAGAGAACAGGGGCCCGGCTTCCTTTTCTTATGGCACCCGCAGCTTGCTGTCAAGATACAGTTATGGGATGGATGCCGAAATGAGGCAGGCAACTGTGGTAGGGTGCGGTTTCCATACTGGGCGAATTCAAGGCTGTGGATTGCAGAATTAATCGCAGATTGAAGCTGTCATCTTTCTGTTTCGTATAGTGCCTTTGCTGACTTCAACAGAGCTTGTCTGCCCTTAAACAATGCCCTGTACTCTACGGAAGGGTACCTTGTTGGCTCTAGCTGGCTTTGGTGCCTCAGTAGAACTCAAACATGTTTCCTAGTGGTCTGCGGCCTTGCTGTTAGGCTTGGGTGGTGCAGGGAGGCCCTACTGTGGCTCAATCCTCCTTAACCGAACCTCTGATGAACCCAGTTCTTTGCTATTTGAGAGAAACTCGTTGACTAGATGAATGGCATAGAAAGCTGCCTCCAAGGTAGGTCTGAAGTACTTCAAGCTGATTTGCTATGCCAGATCAAAGAAAATAGGTGTCTATGTAGGGTGGGATCAGCTCCACCGTGTTGATTTGGGGTAACATCGGATGTGCTCTAGCCATGAAAATTGGCGGAGAGGCTAAAGCACATGAGATCTCCTAGACCTAGAAATGGTTTGGGCAGATTCTAACCGATTTTGGAGATATTAAAATAATTAATATTTTTAATGAAGTTCCTAAGTCTAAACTTAAGAAAAATAAAATATTAATGGGTATTAATGTAAAACTGGATTAGAAGGGTCCAAAAGTCATGGATCAAGCCAAATCTAATTTTAGCTGTTGATTAGAGATTTAATCTCGGCCGTTGATGGACCAATGAGAAAAGTATAAGAAGAGGCTTGAGCGTCAGTTGGAGAATGCACTGAGGGAGACTAGTCAGTTCGATTTCTGGAGCGGGGTTAGCTGAGAAATTCGAACTAGTGGTCTGGACTCTGGAGAACAACAGGAGGCAGCAAGTACGGAACAGAGAGTCGGGAACAACACCAGAAGACCAATGCAAATGTTGGAGAGGCAGACGCAGAGGCAACAACAGATTGCTTAGTCACTGGAGGGCCTGCGTGGGTGATGCAGAGAGGCAGGGGCTGACACAGAGACTGGGAGAAGTGCTGGAGAATTTTCTCTCTGTTGAGTGAGCTAGTTTTGCACCCTATTGTACTGAAAGAATTGCTGAATAATAAAATCCTCTCTTGCTGCATTGGTTTTCCCACATTGGGTTTTTTCAGGGACTGTTGTCCAAAATATCTGTGTCAATGTGTTGATTATTGTGCAGGTGTTTGTTTCTGTATTATGGTGTGATATCTGTAGCATAATTTATTTTAATGTTTATTGAAAGAATTTCATAAATAACTTATTGGAAAATAAGTAGGTAAAGTAAATCAGTTGTTGCAGTGATAGAATTTTCCCATGGTATCAGAGCAAGTAACCAGAGACAGGAAGGGAAAATCAATTATGGGTTGAGACCATGATGCAGAGGCATCTACGTCAGGAGACTCGCACAAATTTTTAGAAAATTGCATAAGAGAAAGTGATTTCGATTTCTCTATGTTGGCTTCAAGGCTGGAAGAAGAAGTGGCTTGTATGACTAGTTCTGCATGATTAGAGGTATGGTATATAGACAGTGAAGCCTCTTGGCATATGACGGGAATCCGGGAATGTTTCTCAGATTATCGGGAGGAGAAGATGAACTTTCAGATCACCATGGGAAACAAGGCAAAGTGTACTTTAGTAGGGAGGGGTACCATAATTTTTCAAACAGAATCGGGAGATCGGTTCCGTGCTACCAATGTGTTGCATGTACCAGAATTGCGGATGAACTTACTTTCCATGTCGCAACTTCAAGGCAAAGGCTATGATGTCTTCTTCATCAAGGAGAAAGTATACATCAAACACCCGAGCTGGAAAAAGAAAGTGCAGATCGGGATCAAAAGTAACAGGTTGTATAGACTACAACTAGAATCACCAATGGCACTAATAGGCAGTCATGGAGGCAAGGATTTGAATGAACTATGGCACAAAAGAACGGGACATTTGCACCATGGGGCTCTGAGAATTCTCAAGAGCATTGTGACCGGAGTTTCAGATCTTAGTACGGAATGAGATGATGTATGCAGAGGATGTGCTCTAGGAAAGTATGCCAAAGCAGCATTTCCTAGAAGTAAAAACAGGGCCAAGAGTATACTAGGATTGATACACTCAGATATCTGTGGACCTATGTCCACTAAAGCTCTTAGTAGTGCCGAGTACTTCCTTACCTTCATTGATGACCACTCAAGGAAAACTTGGATTTATTTTCTGAAAACCAAGGATGAGGTTTTCTGTCGATTCAAAGAGTTCAAGGCTCTGGTGGAGAATCTGACTGGAAAGAAAATAAAAGTTTTGCGCTTAGATAATGGTGGAGAGTATGTCGATAAGGACTTCACTAACTTTTGTGCTAAGGAGGGCATCAGAAGAGAGTGGACAACACCTTACAATCTGGAGCAAAATGGAATAGTAGAAAGGAAGAACAGGACTGTTGTAGAAGCAGCTAGGGCCATGATGTATGATGAGGATATGCCAAAATTCCTGTGGGCAGAAGCATGCAACACAACAGTCTATGTGCAGAATAGGACTCCTCATCGGGCATTGGGCAAGATTACTCCAAAGAAAGTTTTCACAGGGAAGATACCTGAAGTCAGTCATTTCAGGATATTTGGGAGTTTAGCATATTGCCGTGATTCAAAGAGTTCAAGGCTCTGGTGGAGAATCTGACTGGGAAGAAAATAAAAGTTTTGCGCTCAGATAATGGTGGAGAGTATGTCGATAAAGAATTCACTAATTTTTGCGCTCAGGAGGGCATTAGAAGAGAGTGGAAAACTCCTTACAATCTGGAGCAAAATGGAATAGCAGAAAGGAAGAACAGGACTGTTGTAGAAGCAGCTAAGGCCATGATGTATGATCAGGATATGCCAAAATTCCTGTGGGCAGAAGCATGCAACACAACAGTCTATGTTCAGAACAGGACTCCTCATCAGGCATTGGGCAAGATTACTCCAAAGAAAGTTTTCACAGGGAAGACACTTGAAGTCAGTGATTTTAGGATATTTGGGAGTTTAGCATATTGCCGCGTACCCGATGAAAAAGCTGGATCAAATTGCGGAAAAAGGACATCTAGTGGGATATAGCGAGAACACCAAGACATGCAGAATCTATCTTCCAGGGAGCAGGAAGGTAGTGGTTCGACGAGATGTGAAGTTCATGGAGGACAGGGCTTTCAGAAAATCTCGAGAAATGCCTTTCGAGGAGCAGTCAAAAGAGGAGCCGTTCGTTAAACCTCTTCAACCAACGGAAGCAAAGAATTCTTCCTCGGAACAGGAAGATTCATAGGACGAGGAGGAGCTAACAGAAGCACCTGCTAGCAGAGGAAGTACTAGTAGGGAACTTCGTCAGATTTTGCGAGATGCAGAGGACTTCATCGGTGCACCAAGAAACAATAAGAGAGAGCGAAAACAACTAGATAGATATCAGGCATTAGTAGCTCAGGATTGGGAGCCTGCCAGTTCCCAGGGGGCAGCTCAACATCAGGTTTGGCTGGATGTGATGGTAGAGGAGTACAACTCCATAATGGTGAACGATGTTTGGGAGGTATTGCCAAGGCCTCAAGACAGATCAATGGTAGGTTCGAGATGGATTGACAAGATCAAATACGTTGCAGACGACAGTGTTGAGAAATATAAAGCCAGGTTTGTGGCTTAGGGGTATGCTCAGAAGGAAGGAATTAATTACGAAGAAACCTTTCTTTCTGGTAGCTAGGTATATATCTATTAGAACTGTGATATCTCTTGCAGACGGGGTGGGAGATTCATCAGATGGATGTCAAAACAACATTTCCGAATGGGGTGATAGAAGAAGAGGTATACATTGAACAACCAGGGGGCTTTGAGACACATGAGAAGAAGTCTCATGTATGCAGGTTGAAGAAACCCTTGTATGGGCTGAAAGAGGCACCTAGAGCATGGTATAGTCGAATCGATGGCTACTTGCAGAAGATGGGATTTATCAAGAGTGACGCAAATCCAAATCTCTACTATCTGGGCGTAGAGAATGAGCTGCTAATCTTAGCATTTATGTGGATGATCTCTTTCTGATAGGACCATCTAGGTTCATTGGGGACTGCAAGAAGAATCTAGCAACAAAATTCGATATGAAGGACTTGGGACGAATGCATTATTTCCTAGGGTTGGAAGTTTGGCAGCAAAAGGGAGAGATCTTCCTTGGGCAAGGGAGATATGCTATAGAAATCCTGAAGAGATTCAGGATGGAGGACTGTAGACCTATGGCTACTCCAATGATCACCAATTGGAAGAAGATTGATGCATCAGAAGACAAGGATGTTGATCCCACCTTATACAGGCAACTCATAGGGTCCCTGATATATCTGGTCAATACCAGGCCAGACATTTGCTACGCTGTCAACACCCTCAGTCAGTTCATGGTGGAACCGAAGAGGGCGCACTGGGCAACAACCGAACATGTTCTCAGGTATTTACAGGGAACAATCGATTATGGACTCTTGTACACCAGGAGTAAGGATATCAGATTGAGTGGATTTATTGATGTTGATTAGGCAGGAAGTTCAGTGGATCGAAAAAGTACCTCTGGGTACTGTTTCAACATTGGATCAGGAATGACCTCCTCGTGCAGTAGGAAACAGAAGTTCGTGGCTCTGAGCTCATCTGAGGCAGAATATATGGCGGCGAGCACAACGTCGTGTGAGGCCGTATGGCTTAGAAAATTGCTTGTGAACCTATTCAAAAGAAAAATGGAGGCGACCAGGATCATGTGCGATAATCAGAGTTGCATCAAGCTCTCTGAGAATCCAACGTTTCATGATCGGTCAAAGCATATTGATAGCCGGTGTCACTTTGTTAGAGATTGTGTACAACGAGGAGCTGTACAGTTGAGCTACACTCCGACAAGAGAACATGTGGTAGACATCCTCACCAATGCCCTTGGAAGAACAAAGTTTGATTACTTTAGGGGAAAAATGGGGCTGATAGGGAATCCATTTCAGTAATAGAAATGGGGGTGATGTTGCAATGTAGATACAATGTTGGGAAGAAGGACCAACAACAACACGGATGCAGAGGGAGTTGCAGTGTTGGGAGAAAGGACTAGCAACAGCACGAATGCAGAGGTAGCTGCCGTACGAATGCAGAGGTAGCTGCCATACAAATGCAGTAGTGGCAGCAGCAGGGCCATGGGCAACAGTACAGGATGCAACAATGCAGAGGATGTTGGGCAGGGAGGCCCAACATCAGCATAGGGACTGACACTGGACGATCAGGGTGATACTCAGTGAGGAGTATTACTAGAGCACAGTCCTCGCTAAGAGGGAGTGTTGATTTGGGGTAGCATCGAATGTGCTCTAG
>APFE031289933.1:45279-66593 GCA_000404065.3 Pinus taeda
CATAACCCTTCGGATTAAGGGGGGGAATGTTGGACACCTAATCCTCAATGGGTTAGTGTGGAAGCCGAATAGACAAAGTAGTCCAAGAGACCTTGGGATGTGAAACCCAACGGTCACCACATGTACTATAAATGTAAATCATTTGTTAATACAAATTGTACTCTCCTGATTATCTTTCATATTGTTATTGCTGCCCATGTGTGTCTAACAAGTTTGCGCCCTGCGACCATCCTCAATACCCCTGCCCATTAACCAACTCACCATTCAACTTTGCCACACAACGTTTTGCTCGAGCCGCTGAATCCTTGTCCTGCAGCCGCCTGACGTCCACCACAACTATCATCAGCAACTTATCGCTGTTGCAACCCGTCCACTCATACGAATACAACAAAGTTTATGTGTTAAGGTCCAAGCGTTTTGGAGGAGATGTGACCATCCCAAAAATTTAAAAGTTAATTGCCACCAAATGACTCTATTATGAATTGAATTGTTGCCACTTCCATAACTTCGACAGATAGAAAATTATTAATCCAATGTGCATCAACTTGGGGAATTACAAATTGAAAGATATACAAAATTAAAAAATTACCACTCAAGAATATTTATTGAAGACATGGTTTTCATACAGTGAAACATATATTAATTGCACAAAGAAGCACCATATGATATAAGGTCAATTATAAAAGGATAAACTAATCGAATTGAAGAAGGCCTCATGGACCATTATACCAAAGTACCTTATTTTTTTAACACCCCAAGGGTTATAAAGTGAATATTAAGGTGTGATTTGACTCAATAAACATAAGGGTACACATTACTATGCTTTGAGGAAGTCGAATGATAAGAAAGATATTTTTTTATAAATATTATAAAATATAAAATCTTTTGTTTGAGGAAAAAGAGAGGACAAGGAAAAGGGAAGTCTAAATAAAAAGGAATATACTATATGATATTTAGTGTATTCTTATATACAAAAAAGAGAAGGGCTACAAAAAACCCCAAGCTCATCAACAAACACAAAAACGTTCATCTCTAAAGAAAAAAAATGGCATCTAATTTGGAATTGAAGGAAGGAATATTTCTGGAAACTTCACGTAATTATGCTTCAGTGCTATTTAAAATTAAAGGGTCTATTGCAAGAAAAGATGTCACTATTGCTATCTCACCTGTTGTTAATTTTAGGTATGTTCTATGCTTAGAGCAATTTATTTCAATTTTCACAGTTAGCTCGATATCTTTTCCAGATTAGCAATCACATTAGCATTAAAGTAAACTGTAGATAGAACATAAACATAAATCGCAGAAGACAAGCCAAGACAAGAGGACACAAGATATGGCGCTAGCCAGGGACAAACCCTAATGTGGGGAAACCCTTGATCAATTCTTCTTATATGTTCTTCAATAGTTCAGCAGAGAGAGATAGTACGTTTACAACACAAGTCAACACTTTGACTTATCTAGGTAAGAGCATAGATCATCTCTAAGAAGATGATACATGAGATCAGTTGAAGACATGCTGCTTCAACTGATTCTCCAAGGTGACTCCTTCACCTATCATTGCGCTGCATTTTGTCGTCATGCTGCACCTCATCGCGCTGCACCATGCTGCACCTATCATCACTATGCTGCATCTCATCACGCTTCATTAATCATGACTTTACCCATCACTGTATTGCATTATGTGCCATTGTTGCACCATGTTGCCATACTGACCTATGCGTTGGCTGCATCTTGCTTGCTTGTTGTCCCTAGCATGGTTGTTGTCCTTAGCATGCTTGATGTTACATGCTAGCTGTAACATTCCATGCTTGGTGTATTTGGTGCTAAGTACCATACAACTATCCCAATGCTAGTTAGTTGTCCTTTGCATGATGCTTTCCTCCGGAGACGGATGCTCTGGCTGTTCCGGCAGTTTCGGTTGTTCTCGGCAGTTCTGGCAGTTCCCGGCAGTTCCGACAGTTCCAACTGTTCTCGACAGTTCCGACAATTCCCGACAGTTCCGGCAGTTTCGGCAATTCCAGCTGTTTCCGGCAGTTCTGACAATTTCGATAGTTTCTGCAATTCTGGCTGTTCCTGGTAGTTTCGGCTTTTGCCCTTTGTGTCAGCTTTCCCGCCTGTTTTGGCAGTTCCCGACAATTTCGGCAGTTCCCGGCAGTTACAACAATTCTGGCTGTTCCCGACAGTTCCGACTATTCCCGGCAGTTCTGGCTTTTCCCGGTAGTTCCTGACAATTCTGGCTTTTCCCGGCAGTTCCAGCTTTTGCCCTTTGCGTCAGCTTTCCCGGTTGTTCCGACAGTTCCGGCCATTCCCAGCAGTTCCGGCTTTTCCCCACAGTTCTAGCAGTTCCGGCTAGTTCCGACAGTTTTGGCTAGTTCCGTCAGTTCTGGCAGTTCCGACAGTTTCGACAGTTCCGACTATTCCTGGCAGTTCCGACAGTTTCGACAGTTCCGACTATTCCTGGCAGTTCCGGCTATTTCGGCTTTTTCCAGCAGTTCTGGCTTCTGCCCTCTGGATTAGGGCAGCGTTATCTGTTAGGATCTCTCCTCCTACTAAAAACCCAAAGACAAGTAGAGAGGAAGAGATCCCAAGTGTGTTGAAATGACTTGAAGGCCACCTCTATTTATACTAAAACATTGAGCACAAGTGGGGTTTATTTGGTTGTTGGCCGACCTTGATGAATTTTCCCATAACACAAATAAATTCATATCTCCATGAATACTTATTGGAATCGGGTGATCTTTTGGTCAATCCTACACCTCTCGATGAGAGGGATCCAAGAAAAATATCATCGTCCATTAATAAGATGACCCACATGGAGTTTGGCCCTGGTTGCCAATTTTAACACCTTTCGAAGATAAGAATTATATAACGCCTAAAATATCAAACCAATTAGTGATTCTAGAGTCTAATATAATAAAAAATTAGATTGTTTTGGCAACAAAAAATATGACGGCCAATTTACAGTTAAACATTGAGGATTATACATTTATATTGCAATTCTCAGTTCAAACCCTATGGAGCAATCAAGGTGACATTATTTTGGGTTCACCCTGGATGGAAACTCTAGGATCTTTCATCTTAAATACAAAAAATAAGTTTTTAACGTTTTCCTACAGGGAGAAGAAAATACAAGATGTTACCTGAAGCGAAATTCAGTAACACGAGAAGACATACAAGATATTTCAAAAGTCATTTTTGAAGAAGGTAAAAAAGTACTACAAAATATGCAAAGAGAAATTGACAAGATCACCACTGACAAAAATGAAGAAATTTCTCGACTTAAAGACCATAATGAAAAATTATTGACGCAAATTAAGAAGCTTAAGAAGGACAAGAAGTCATTAGAAAACAAAGTACAACAACTTATCGATCTAGTTGTTGATGAAAAAACAACAAATACCGATCCAGACAATATCACAACTCAAGAAGAGGAGAAACTAGTTGAAGTAAAGATGTATTCAGAAATTGTAGTTCCAGCGACAAAAGATTCAAGCGAAGATCCATAAATTAACCATTTAACTTCCATAACTAAAGGAAATAAGGTACTTCAATTAAATCAAGAAAACAACACAAACAAGATAAGAGAAAATCAAATCACTAGAATTCTTTATCGACATCCGAATCACGAGAGTAGATAACTAAGTCAAGCTACGTATTTAGAACATAAACAACAAACTGATGTTCCGAAGAATACTAATGTCAGTGCAATCCACTCATGTGATAAAAATTCATCACAAGTTTCCAGTCACCACAAGATTCCACAAAAGATTAATCTAGGATGGGCCGATCCCTTTGCAGTGCGACATTTTTGTTTATCACTTAGAGGAGCATATCAACTTGTATTAACGAAGATCACCGTTCCGAAACGAGAAGACATTCACAACAAAAAAGATCAAGCTTTTTCATCAGCAACTTTGGGGACAAAACTTTTTGAAGAGGAAGGCAATGTTATGAATAAAATATATTAAATATAAATAATGATGATAATTGTAATAATGATTAGTTAATTAGTAATTAGGTTGAAGAGGCATGTCTAAATGGGACATCACCTTCCATGAAGAGGCACCTGCCTAGTATATAAATAGGCCCCTCACTCTCAATTGTAACATCAATTCTTATTCATACATTTTAATATATATTCTTGTATCTCAATGGAGATCTTTATATTCCAAGTGTTCTGGAGTATTTAACGTGAAGAATGAACTTTGTTCGTTCCAGGTGGGCTCTCCAATCTCTCAAGAATGTGCATATGTCATGGTCAACTTTCTCTTTGCACCCCAACTCATAAGGTTGTAAGTTGTTACTTGACAATCTGGGGCTTGCACTCATACAAGCTGCCATGCAAATTACTTCGTCTTGCTTAGGTATGACCTCCATTTGCTTGGCTGTTACAACTCAAGGGCCGCCATTAGTCATGCCTCTTAGTACTACCTTGCTGCCATTTAGGTCTCGAAATTCCATTTACATCGCTTGGTAGATCATTATGAATCTTCATTGCGAGCATAACCATTACACTCCCAACACCACATTAGTATCAGTCAATTCTATCACATAAAAATCACTAGTAAGCGTATACATACCTAATGTGATGCTCAAACGCGGAGCTACCTGTGTGCATGTCATATTATACCCATCAACTACCCTCACTTCTAAAAATTCAAATTCCTGGGTAGGGATGCCTATCTTTACCACTATTGTTGCATCAATGAAGTTGTAAATTGCTCCACCATCAATCAATGCTATGATTCGTTGTCCTCATAAGATACCCTTGATTTTGAAGGTGTTATATTTAGGGACTTCTGAGGAGTGGCGATAGTACCTCCTTCAATTCTTGTACGTGGCCTCGTGTCTCCCTTATCCTTTTCTAGGGATGGCTCTTCTTTGGGAATGCTAGGCTCCTTGCTTGGTGCCTGTGTTGTATCATTTTCATTGTCGCTATTGGACACTACTTTTATGTAGTGAATCTTTCCCTTTCCCAAACATTGGGGACTAGGTTCACATGGCTCTATGCAAGTGAAACATAACTTCTTTCTTCTGTTGAAAATTGGCAGCTATGGGCTGAATTTCCTTGAGTAAAATTTCATTTTTGACCTTTTCTAAAAATAGAAAATCATGTCTATCTTTGGAACCATGACTTTCCAAGAATAGTAAATCACCTTCCATCAATTTGTAATCATATATATATGTTGGAAAATCACTTAATTTGTCCTTAATCAATCTCAATTGTTTAATTTTTAACTTAATCATCAATATTATTATTATTATTATCCTCTTTATGATATTATTATATTGTTATTACTATTACTAGGGATGGTTCTTCTCCGGGAATGCTAGGCTCCTTGCTCGGTGCCTGTGCTGTATTTCATTGTCAGTATTGGACACTACTTTGATGTAGTGAATCTTTTCCTTTCCCAAACATTGGTGGCCAGGTTCCCATGGCTCTATGCAAGTGAAACATAGCTTCTTTCTTCTGTTGAAAATTGGCAGCGATGGGATGAATTTCCTTGAATAAAATTTCATTTCTGACCTTTCTAAAGTGACTTTCTAAAAATAGAAATTCATGACTATCTTTGCAACCATGATTTTCCAAAAATAATAAATCACCTTCCATCAATTCGTAATCATATATATATGATGGAAAATCATCTAACTTGTCCTTAATCAATCTCAATTGTTTAAATTTTAACTTAATCATCAATATTATTATTATTATTACTATTATCCTCTTTATGATATTGTTATATTCTTATTAAAAGGAAATTCAAGTCTCTCAATCATGTCATATGTAACTTCCCTCAATTAATGCATATGCTACTCTCTCTCTCTCTCTTAATGGATTCATTCCTCTCTCTCTCTCTCTCTCTCTTAATGCTCTTATGCACCTCTCTTACACACTTTAATGACTTGTCATAAAAAGATTCCTCTTATACCTCTTTAATGCATAAGTTACACTTCTCTCCTAAATGCATTAGTTACTCTCCTCTTCTTTATGGCATAAGTTACACTCCTATTTTGGCATATGTAACTCCTCCTCAAGGCATAGGAGTTACTCCATCATGAATTCAACCTCCTTACTCTTCCTATATATTTGTATGGAGCAAACTTGCTCAATATTTGTCAGAAGATTAATATATTTAATTGATTGAATGAATGATGATTACAATGAAAGAGGGTCCTGGCTTTAAATATATCCCAGGAGCCATTACATGAGGGGGTATGATCTTTGATCGTGCCCCTTAGTTTAGAAATTAAATTAAATAAATTTATACAATAATTATATACATAACATTCCCTTCCTCTCGAAAGAATGCTTTGTCCTCAAAGCATAGTTGACGAAGGATGCTTCTTATAGAATACTTCAGTCTCCCAAGAGGCTTCTTCTAGTAGGTCCTTCCACTTAATCAAGTATTTTTTGATTACTCGTGATCACAACTTCTTTTCCTTGACAGTGATGACTCCTTCAGGTTTTAAATTAATCTTCCCTTCATCATCTAATGTCGAAAGTGTTGTCTGAGCTGCTTGGTGTTTTCCAAGTGCCTTTTTAAGGAAAGATACATGGAAGGCGTTATGAACATGACTTTTATCAGGAAGACTTAAATTGTATGCTATTTGGCTGATCTTTTTGTTAATCTGGTATGACTGATAGAACTTTGGTGCCAATTTGTTTTTTCTTTTCTGTTTTAAGGACAATTGCTTAAAGGGCCAAAGTTTAACAAATACCCATTCTCCAACTTCAAATTCTCTTTCTGTCCTATTTTGGTCAGCCTGTTGCTTCATGTTGAAAAGTGTAACTAGGTTCCGTCTTCACAATGATATGTAATTGTGATTTTTGTAAATGATGAAAAAAAGAAAAATAAAATTATTATTATGCTTGCTTCATGGGTTTCATGAGCAAGGGATTTTATTTTTAGATGGCTCCCATTGTGAGCCTTTAGGATTTGTCATCTAGTCATAAAAGTCAAAGAGAGTCAATGTCATGTATGAAGAACCCTTCTTGGGCATGTTACAAATGTATATGAGTCAATAGAATGGTCTAGAAGCCTTCCAAAGACAAGCAGTAGTTCTCCTTTTCAAGTCGGCCTCAAGATGAAGAAGATGACACATGTCAGCTCACCTAATTAGAGATACATCCCTTCATTGTGGTCATGTCGTCTTATATTCATGGGTAGACTACTATATATACGTGTGAAGGGTCTTCGCATTAACACAGTTAGTCAAGCTCGGATCCCTCTGAAATTCAGATCACAGAAAAGAAAAAAGTTCGGATGGAATTCAGAGAAGTGACAAAAGGGGCAACAAGGAGTAATGAAGCCTTCCAAAGACAAGCACTAGTTCTCCTCTTCAAGTCGGCCTCAAGATGAAGAAGATGACACATGTCAGCTCACCTAATTAGAGATACATCCCTTCATTATGGTCATGTCGTCTTATATTCATGGGCAGACTACTATATATACGTGTGAAGGGTCTTCGCATTAACACAATTAGTCAAGCTCGGATCCCTCTGAAATTCTAATCACAGAAAAGAAAAAGGTTCGGATGGAATTCAGAGAAGTGACAAAAGGGACAACGAGGAGTGATGAAAGGACAATGAAGATTTGCCTAGAGCTAATCACAAAAATAACATTTCGGTTTTTGAGAGAAGGTCTCGGTGCTTCAACAGAGGAACACTGTTCGGACAAGGGTATATATATTACAGTTCGGTGCTATGAAGAAGACAATTTGGTGCAATAATAAGTCTATAGTTCGGTGCTATAAAGGAGCTACAATTCAACAATATACCACAGTGTTTCGGTGCTGCTACAGTGATGGCATTTTAATGACATTACAATGATGTGTTTCGGTGCCATCTCAAGTGTGTCTATAGTTCGTTGCTTTCACAGTATGCTCAGAGAGGATATGATCTCAGTGCTAAGAAGGTTAAATTGGAAGAGGATTCAAGAAGAAGAAAAGAGCAGAAGACAATCAAGAGAACTAGTGTCTTGGTCTTGGAGTGGCTATTAGGTCAAGGGTCTTGGTCTTGGTATTCTTCTTGGTATTCGTCAATTTCTCTAACATTGATCACATTCTGCTGCATATCTTTGAATTCCATTATTCATTCCTTTCCAAAAAAATGATTGGTGTGCATTATAGTAGGTTTTAAAGAAACCCACATGTTCGGCTAACAGTGAATCATGGGAGTCCTTGATAACTTTGGATTTAAATTTGGAATTTGGACTTCCCTTCAAATTTCACTAAGTCATTCCCTAATTACAACCGAAATTGTAAGTAATGATGAATCTTTGTCTTTCCTGGACAGAGCATCTGCTACTATGTTGTCTTTCCCTTTCTTATGTAGTATATCCATGTCGAAGGTGGCAATTTTTTCGATCCATTTTTATTGTTCTGTAGAGAGTGTTTTCTGTTGGAGGTGTTGAAGACTATTATGCTCTATTCGTATTAAGAATTTACTTCCCAAAAGATATTGTCTCCACTTAGCTAATGCATGCATAATGGCGAGCATTTCCTTCTTGTATGTAGACTTGAGAAATTCTCGCTTGTTGAGCTTCCCGCTTTCAAATGCTATAGGATGACCATCCTGCATCAATACTGCTCCTATGCCAAAACCTGAAGTGTCACACTCAATTACAAAAGTCTTTGAAAAATTTGGAGTTGCTAATACAGGTGCCTTGGACATAATTTCTTTTAAGTCTTCAGAACACTTTTATGCTTTCTCATCCCATTGAAAGGAGTTATTTTTCAATAGATTTGTTAGGGGTGAGGATACATGAGCATACTGTCGAATAAACCTTCAATAGTATTCATTCAATCCTAAGAATCCTCTTAATTTGGAGATGTTAATTGGTTTGGGCCATCTTTTATAGCCTTGATCTTATTAGGATCTACCTTTACTCCTTCCTCGGATATTATGTGTCCGAGTTACTCTACCTCTTCTTTTCCAAAGGTGCTCTTGGACATCTTTGCATAGAATTGATGTTCTTCTAATATAGTGAGAACTTGCTCCAAATGTTGTAGATGCTCCTTCGATTGTTTACTATAGATTAGAATATTGTCAAAGAACACTAACACAAACTTCCTTAGATATGGATGAAATACCTCATTCATGGTGGCTTGGAAGGTTGCTGGAGCATTAGTTAATTAGAAGGGCATTACCTTAAATTCATAATGACCCTCATGTGTTCGAAAAGCAATCTTCGCTATGTCGTTTAGCCTTATTTTGATTTGGTAGTATCCTGATCTCAAGTCCCATCTTGAAAAGTATTGGGCTCCATGAAGTTCATCTAGCATTTTATCTATAAAGGGGATTGAAAACTTATTCTTAATCGTTACCTTGTTCAGTCCTTGATAATCTACACATAGTCTAAAGGATCCATACTTCTTTCAGACTAGAACCATTGAAGCAATATATAGGCTTCTACTTTTTGTGATGATTCCGCATTTCAAAATATCTTGGACTAATCTTTCGATTTCAGTTTTTTGATGGTGTGGATAAATATACAGCTTGATGTTGATAGGGTTTTACCCTGATTTGACTTTGATTATGTGCTTGATTTTTCTTTCGGGAGGCATCTTCATAGGAAGATCTTGAAACACCTTTTTGTGTTTTTGAATTAGTGTTTGAACTTCAGGTGGTAGTTCTTGAATTTCAGATGTTTCTTCACTAACCAATCTTGAAGCAAACATCTCCATCTGATGACACTGCACTACAGACACTAGTGCTCCTTTCTAGATTAGCGTCATCATTTGGTATGATGATACAATTTGATTATGAGGGGGTTGGAACCCATATAACTTGTATTTCTGCCCCTCCCATCTAAACTTTATAAATTGCTTTTGATGGTTGGCAGAGTAAGTGTGTAGGGTTTGTAGCCATTGGATACCTAGACCACATCCACTCATACTAATGGTACAATGTAGAATGAAGATTCTAGATTGTAGTCCTAAATTTGTAATTTGACTTTATGGCATTTCCCTACTTTTTAAATTTTATTTTCGTCAACTACCGTCACTTTCATGTTGGGCATGGGATATGTGAAAATGTTGAGCCTTTTTTGCCATATTTGAGTCCAAAAAGTTGTGGGTGCTGCGTGTATCTATTAGAACCATTACATTGCTCTTTTTGATATGTCATTTTAACTTTAACGTCTGGGGTTGAGATATACTTGTCATGGCCGATAATGACACTTGTAGAATATTTTGCTATTTGATTCTAGAGAAAATTGTGGAGAATCTTCAACTTCTTCTACGTTTGATTCTTCACTATCTGAATCATTGGTTGCTTCACATATATAGAGGTTCTTGGTCTCTTTTCCCTTAACATATTTATGTTTAGAATCCCATTTTTCGCCACAATGTTTACACTTACCTTCTTTCATTCTTTGCATTTCCAAATTAGTTTTTCCTCCTTCACGTAGCTGCGACGGAACATACTTTGTATTATCCACGTTAGCAGTTTGGGGAGATCTTTGTCTCAAATATACTCTTTCAACTTTTGGCATCTGTATTCTTTTGAGCTTCTTTTCTGCAACTTTTACTTTTTGTATTGCTTCTTTTATAGAGGTGATGTCATGGAGCTTAAGCTCATCCTAGAGGTGTGGTTTGAGTTCCGTAATATATGATTGAATAAGATGAGTTTCTGATAACCCAGGTACTCGTGTAGCTAGAGTTTTCCCATTCTCTAGTGTATTCATCCACATCTCCTTTTTGTTGCAGCCTGGTGAGTGCCGAGAAGAGCTCTTTTTCTTTGACACCTTGAAACCTCTTAAAGAATGCATTTTTGAACTTTTTCCAACTGATAGCATGTGTCGTTTTCTTCCACCACATATACCAATTATATGCTTTGCCTTCCATTTGAATGGGTGCATGCCCGATCTTTTCATTGTCATTGTCAATATCACAAATCTCGAAATATTCTTCTGCTTTATTGAACCATGCAACACTACATTTCTCGTTACCATCAAATTTGGAAAGCGCAAGTTTTGCTCTTCATTGATATATAGCAACTATTGGGGTGAAGAAAGAGTATTGATTCGAAAGCTAAATATTTGGATATTGATTCCAGAGCTGCATATCTAGAAAATTCGTGTTACTATTTTGTTGATTGGGTATGGAAGATGCTTTTGGAGATTCAGGGGTTTGACGTGAATCTGATGAGTTTGATGTATCCAAAGGATCTTGGTGTTGAGTAGCTTCATTATTTAGGTGTCACAAATAGACTTCAACATCACCATTGCTTCATTATGAGCTATTATTGTTGCATCATGATTTTGATCCACCTTATTTGAAAGGGTTACATGATCCCTTTTAAATTCGTTATGATTCTGCTTGAGCTGATTCTCTATTCTCTTCGTTGTGTCCAGGAGCTCCTTGATTTCTTCGGTTTGTTCGGTGACTTTAGTCTCAAGTTCTACCAGTATTTTATTAAAATCGCTCATCATCATTGACGACGACATTGATCAATTATGCGGTGGTGTATATTTATCCAGCTTAACCTTCTTCCTTAATTGACTCTATTTTTTTTAATATATATAATATATATATATATATATATATATATATATATATATATATATATATAATATATATTTGTAAATTGTCTGTGATCCTCCAGGCTTGACTTGTGGCTTGAGGAACTGCGACCCATGGGCATCTAATCCGTCAAAGTCACTTGGGGATCGCAAACCGTCCTGGGCCACACTAGCCTAAGTTGATTGGACTTTTATCATGTTTCCTCCCCCTAGCATAGGGCATAACCACCCCCTCGTGAGGGTCGCCTTGCTAACGAAGCCCATCCTCAAATGATTGTGGTAGTGGGATTTTTTGTTTTTTTTTTGTTAATTTTTATATAAGAAAGTTGAATTAATATATATAATATATATATATAGTTAATTAAATATTAATTAATTATATAATTTATATAATATATATATAACAAACTAATATTAGAACTATATAATAACTAATATAACTATAGAATAGATTATATATGAATTGTTGAGCTAATTGAAAAACGTTGAAAAAGAATTTAAAGGGAGACAAGGCAATGATCAATGGTGACGTCAGGTGGACGTGCTGATTAGGGGGAGTGAAATTGTGATCAGGCGAGTGAGCAAGATGGTGACAGAACCAACGAGGAACAAAGACAGAGCTTGGTCAGGGAGTGTCGGGGCTTGTCGCGGAACAAAAAAAAATGAGAATGTGTGACTGCGGCAACACGGGGAGTAGGATCGATCATCTGGGAATGATGGACTAGAAATATCGTGGGGTGGTCGTAGAGATAGGCGGGCACAACAAGTGGCACAGTCGGGACAATAGGGGGAATGGTGTGGACGAAGGACTGGGGTTGGGATCTTGCAAGGTGATCTCAGAGATAGGCGGACGCGACAGGCAGCGGGGCGATAGAGTGACAAGCTAAGGTTGAACAGAAGTGGACTGTGTGATGGCAAGCAGAGAATCGATGGCTCTGATACTAGATGGAGCAAACTTGCTCAATATTTGTCAGAAGAATTATATATTTTATCGATTGGATGAATGATGATTACAATGAAGGAGAGTCCTGGCTTTAAATACAACCCAAGAGCAATTACATGAGATCATGCCCCTTAGTTTAGAAATTAAACCTTGTGGATAACAGGACAAGCCCTCTTAAAGTGACCATATTCATTGCATCCGACGCATTAAACCTTAGACATATTTGGCTTCTTCTTGGACTTTCCAAACTTTCCCTTCTTCAACTTCTTGGTTCTTGCAATAAAGGCTTGAGATTGTTCATTTGATTCAATGTCATCCCTTACCTTGATCCTAGTTTCTTCCAAGATGCATTGAGCCTACAACTCATCAAAAGGTGTGGAGTCTTTCTTAGAGTAGATGCTAGTTGCAAAATTGCTCCATTACGGTGGCAAGGCATTCAGTACACAGATGGTCATTTTAGAGTCATAGATCATCTCCCCAAGCCCATGCAACTGATCTCTTATATGAAAAATCTTCGTCAGATAGGAGGCCATGTCTTCATCCTTCGATTTCTTTATTCTGTATAGTTGGTTTATCAAAGAAATCTTTTGACCTGATGTACTTATAGAGTACAAACTTACTAGCTTGTCATACATAGCCTTGGAAGTCTTTAAATTAGCAAGAAATGGAACAAGATGATTCTTAATGAATTTTGTTGTACTTGTTTCTCGAAGGTAGTTCTTGGCCGCGAAACTGCGTCGAGAAACCAACTCAACCAACTTTAGGTTCAAACTAGCCCTCGAACCAGAGGGGGCTCCTTCAAGTGTTATGAGGCTTTTTGCTGTTCACTGTCACTGGACAACAACCTATGAAGCACAATGGCCAGATCTAGGGGTTGTTTTATAGGGTGGTTGCTTCGGGTTTCCAATCCCTAGTTAACAAATAAAGCCCTATCTTGCAGAGGCCTTATCAAAGTGCCATCGTTCAACTATGGCATAATAACATATTTTGAAAGGATTTGATGGAGGAATGGAGAAATTAAATGATTAAATATCCTCCCTGAATATCTAATTATCTAATCAAGATCAGAAGCACGTGGAAGAATTTTTACAGCTAACAACAATACATCTAAGAATTGGTATAGAAGCAACAATTTATTGATTCAGTGGGATCAACAGTGACATACTGTCACCTTGATCTATTCAGTAAAGAACATAACACTGCGGTAGGCTGTCAGGGAGGTGGATACTCAACCTAGTCTCGCCATTGTCCTATACAACCTTAAATGTATGCAGGAAAAATATATGTATCTCAGGAAAAGACATACATGAGAAACAAATTCTGTCATTAACTGGTGCCAGAAACCCTTGATTAAAAATTCTGCAGTAGAAGTCTCCACAAAAAATGTCAAGGTTTTGGCATCAAAAGCCAACCCTTTCCTTAGTACGAATCAAACAATATATAGAACATTACATCAAGCTAACTATGTCTAGCTTTGTGGAATCACTACATTAAGAAATAATATCTGAAAAACTGCAGGAAATTTGGAGCTGCTGGAAAATCTTGTGCCTTGGAAACTGGAGTTAGTTCACTAACTGCTGATCTTTTTCCTTGAATATCTGGATCATGCTGATTCTCCTCCTTCAAATTTGACACTGTTGGAGCTGTTACCCAGGAACTAGTCAACTACCCATAAATCTTGGTCAACTCTGCCACTCATGTCAAACAACTGTCCCTTTGACTTCTATTTTAGAAGAATAATCTTTTCTGTTGTTGGCATTTTTATTTTATCTCCTTGCTATCTTATGACTATTGTATTTTGTCATTAAACTTCCAAAATCTAACTGCGTGCAGACTTTTTTCACTAGGCTTGGGGAATGTGAAAGGTAATTCTTTGAATTTCTCATCAACATCGACTTTCTTTTGCATTCCTCTCGTGTATGTTCCCAAGCTGTAGCAAGTTTAGTATGCAAACTAGTAGAAAGATGATAAAATTGATGACTATTAATATTTTGTCCAAGTGTTCTCATCCTTTACATCACTGACATACACCTCCAGCTGTATAACCTCTATTATAGTGTACAAATTGGTGGTTTCGTGCAGGCCCCAATAAACTTTAAGAACAAAGATAAGTTTGATTGTATTACTATATCAATAAGTTTTCCATAATAGCTCACAGCAAGCACTGGAACTGTTATAAATTGAGAATGAACACATAAATGCAACATTTGTCTTCCCAGTTTGACTAGTAAAGCCTAGTGCATGACAAACTCAACCTAGTCCTTCCTTAAAATCTAATAACTGCCCTTTTGCTAGAGAGTTCATGGTTATTTTCCTTTGACAAAATTCCACGCTGTGACCTTTTTTTTACCCATGGGCCAAAACTGCATATATACTTGATCCACTTTACTAGGCTTCTACTTGGAGATTTTTTATCCTTTGCTTAGTATAACAAAGTGCAAAGCTTCACTATTGAACTTGATAATGGTAACAATCGCATAGATAGGCACCTAGCGTGTTCCACATTGTTCATTTTCAAACATGCTTTCTTCAACAAAAGTTGAATGCACACAAAATATGGTAATTGGTTTTGGTTTCACATAACCTGCTACATCAATACAACCAATAGACTTGTACCCTTTTTGGGCTTTTGGAACCCAAATGGATAATGGTTTAATAAAGTCATCAATGCAGTTTGTCTAGACTAGATTAAAACTTATTGGTGATGCAAAGTATCTCTTGTTGCACTGGTAGACATCAACAATAATCAGTGAATATTTTATAGTGTGAGCAATATGCCAAATAGGGATATATCCATCTGGACAAATTGGTTTCCACACACTGCAGACTTATTTATCTTGACCAACCAGTTCAGGACAAAATGTGTATCGGATTCTCGAGTCTTCTTCACTGCTCCAGATATTTTGAAAATTGATAGTATATGCTCTAAATCTGGCATCTTGATTGTATTTGGAACTAAGTCTCAATAAGGGTCTTTTGTTGAATGACTCGATACTGCTACTAAATAGACATTGAGAATTTGTCTCTGCAAACAATTTCCCTGAAAACTAATGCAAATACAATACCCTGCATCTTTATCACTGTTTTAACTGTGAAAATCTGGAAGATCCAAATTTCTACTGCAGCAATTGATTAAGTTTCTTCTATTTGTCAAATAATTGAACAAATTATTTACTGTGTTCTACAGTAAATATCGAAACCAATACACTGCAGCCTCCACTAATTAAATTATATGCAGAAACAAGAATCTGAGCAAGAAAGAAATAATACACAAGTGACGTCGTTATTTTTGGACCAATGTCCCCAGAAAAACCTAATGTGAGAAAACCAGTGCAGCAGCTGAGAGTTCGTATTATTAAGCAGTAATGTCTGAATACAATTTTTGGATGCCTCGCTGGCTATCCAATACTGATAGAGAGATGAGTGAGATATACCTCACACTATTACTAGCGATCTAGCACTAATCCAACCACTGAATGACTAGCCCCTAGTTGCCTTTGCGCAATCACTGCGCTGCTCTGCGTCACAGCTTCTGGAACTTCGACTTCTGCCCTCCTGGTCTCACACCCCGGCTTCTGGCTCTAGAACTCAACTCTCCAACAAATTTTGGATCTCCTCTTAGGCTCTGTGCTGCCTTTGTGTGGCTCTACGCTGTCCAGTGTGGCCTCTGCGCTGCCTCCTTTGGATCTCTCTCTGCCTTCTCTGTGATGTGTAGATAATCTTGTAGATTCACAAGCTAATGCAATTTTCTAAAGCAAGAGACAAGAATCTACTTCTACTCTTTACAGGGAAAGCCCATAAACATCGAGCAAACAATAATCGACAAGAGGAGGCAGATTGACAAAATTTGCACATGCCCGAGAATTTACCCAGGAGGCAGACTGACAAAATTTGAATTTTTTTGTAACATTTCCAAGAGGTCAAAATATATTACAACAGATTCAACAATGATCCTTCGTGCCCTCACTTCTCCCTTGTATTTTTTAGCTCGAGCCTTGTCTTTGCTAGGTTCAACAACTTCACCGAGAACATATTCCATTACTTCATGTTCTGTAAGTGCTAGATCAATCCTTTTCTTCCATGCTAGGAAATTTGTTAAGCCAACGAGCTTATTGCTTTCTTTGTAGAAAGAACCCATATGACTTGTAGATTTAGACATAGAGTAACAATATGATACTTACTTGTCAACCAAGAGCCTTCTCTTCTTTGATGATGTCTCCAACTATCTTGATTCTTTCAACATCTTCAAAGAGATTTCAATGATGTCCTAGAAAGATGTCTTCTAGGATATGTGAAAATTTCTAAATTGAAATTCTACTACTGCAGCAATTGATTTATTTCACCTACTTATTATTCACAATAAATTATTTACGAGATCCCTTCACTAAATATTAAAATAAATTCTATTGCAGTTATTACACAATTACACAGAGAAAAATACATGCATAAGAACCAATCACATCAACATAGTTATTTTTGGACAATTGTCCTCGGAAAAACCCAATGTCAGAAAACCGGTGTAGCAGATGAGGGCTTTATTAATCTTCAACAGCAATTGCTTTTACAAGGAATGATTTTACAAAGAAACTAAAAGAAAATGCTTGAGACTTTCCCTTTAAGACCTTCTGACACTTTGGAGACCCTGCTCCCACTTCTGTGTCACCCCTGCGTGGCCCAGCATGGCTCTGAGTGGATCTGCGTCCCTTTGCGTCAACCTGCATAGGCTTTGCGTCTCTCCTTTGGACTGTGTCTCTCTCTGCGCTGTCTCCCACTATCATTGAGTATCTGCCGATGTGTCTCCAAATGATCTTCAAGTCTTCTCTTATACTTTTCTTGTTGACGAATCAATGACCGAGATTAAGTCCCTAATCAACAACTAAGATTAAAACAGACTTGATCCTCGTCTCTTAGAAGCTTCTCACCCTTATCTTTATTAATACCCATTAATATTTTTATTTTCTTAAGTTTAGACTTAGGAACTCATTAAAATTATTAATTATTTTAATAACTCCTCATCTAGGTGGAATTTCTCAAAACGATTTCTGGGGTCTTGGAGATCTCATGTGCCTTAGCCTCTCCTCCAAATTTCAAGGTTAGAGCACATTCCATGCTACCAAAAATCAACACTCCCTCTTAGCGAGGAATGTGCTCTAGCAATGTTTCACTATAGCAACATCACACTGATCTTCCGCATCAGTACCTGTGCTGATGCTTGGCCTGCTGCCTCACATCCCCTGCACTACTGCGTCCTGTATTGCTGCCCATGACACTGCCACTGCCACTGCACACCTGTATCGCAACTCCCTCTCAACATGCTGCATCATGCTGCCCATAGCACTGTGACTGTTAATTACTACAATGCAACTCTTGACACTTATCCATTTCTGCTACCGAAATGGATTCTTTACCATCCCTATCTTCTCCCGGAAATAAACAAACTTTGTTCTTCCTAGAGCCTTAGTGAGGATGTCTGCCACCTGTTCTCTTGTAGGAGTGTATCTCAACTTTACTGCCCCTCGTTGGACACAGTCTATGACAAAGTGACACCTGATATCAATGTGCTTCAATTGATCATGAAATACTGGATTCTCAGAGAGCTTGATGCAACTCTGATTATCACACATGATCCTGGTTGCTTCCATCTTTCTCCTGAATAGATTCACAAGCAATTTCCTAATCCATATGGCTTCACACGAAGCTGTGCTAGCTGCCATATATTTTGCTTCAGCTGAGCTTAGAGCCACGGATTTCTGTTTCCTACTACACCAGGAGGTCATTCCTGATCCAATGTTGAAATAATACCCAGTTGTACTTTTTCGATCTACTGAACTTCCAGCCCAATCTGCGTCAGTGAACCCACTCAGCCTGATGTCATTGCCTTTGGTGTAAAATAGTCCATGCTCGACTGTTCCTTGTATATACCTGAGAACATGTTTGGCTGCTGCCCAATGCTCCCTCTTAGGTTCCACCATGAACCAACTGAGGGTGTTGAAAGCGTAACAAATGTCTGGCTTGGTATTGACCAGATACATCAGGGACCCTATAAGCTGTCTGTACAAGGTGGGATCAACGTCTTTATCTTCTGATGCATCAATCTTCTTCCAATTGGTGATCATTGGAGTAGCCATAGGTCTACAGTCTTGCATCCTAAATCTCTTCAAGATTTTCGTAACATATCTCCCTTGTCTAAGGAAGATCTCACCCTTCTGTTGCCAAACTTCCAACCCCAGGAAATAATGCATCTCTCCCAAATCCTTCATGTCGAATTTTGTGGTTAGGTTCTTCTTGCAGTCTTTGACAAGCCTGGATGATCCTGTCAGGAAGAGATCATCCACATATAACACTAGGATTAGAGGCTCATTATCTACAACCAGATAGTAGAGATTAGGGTCTACGTCACTCTTGGCGAACCCCATCTTCTACAAGTAGCCATCAATTCGACCGTACCATGCCCTAGGTGCCTGTTTATGCCCATACAAGGCTTTCTTTAATCTGCATACATGAGATTTCTTCTCATGTGTCTCAAAACCTTCTGGCTATTCAATGTATACTTCCTCTTCTATTACCCCGTTCAAGAATGCCGTCTTGACATCAATCTGATGAATCTCTCACCCCACCTGTGCTGCAAGAGATATCACGGTTCTAATAGAAGTATACATGGCTACTGGGACGAAGGTTTCTTCGTAGTCTATCCCTTCCTTCTGAGCATACCCCTTAGCCACAAACTTGGCTTTGTATTTCTCCACACTGCCGTTTGCAGCATATTTGACCTTGTAGATCCATCTTGAACCTACCACTGATCTGTTTTGAGGCCTAGGTACCACTTCCCAGACATCATTGACCATTATAGGGCTTTATTCCTCCACCATAGCATCCACCCATACTTGATGCTGAACGGCCTCCTGAAAACTAGAAGGTTCCCCAACCTGAACTACTAAGGCCTGGTATTTGTCTGGCTGTCTTCTCTCCCTTTTACTATTCTTGGGTGCACTAATGAAGTATTTTGCATCCCGTAGAATCTGTCAGAGTTCCCAACTCGTTCTTCCACTGGAAGTAGGCACATCTATCAGCTCTTCCTCTTCCTGAGATTCCTCTTGTTCTGAAGCTTTGTCTTTAGGAGAATTTCTGGTACTAGTTTCTGCTGGTTGAAGTGGTTTGATCAACAGCTCGTCTTTCGACTGCTCCTTGGAAGACATTTCTCGAGATTTCCTAAAAGCTCTATCCTCCATGAACTTTACATCCTGCCGAACTACTACCTTCGTACTCCCTGGAAGATAGACTCTATATGCCTTACAATTCTCGCTATATCCCACTAGATATCCTTTCTCAGCAATTTGATCTAATTTCTTTCTCTTCTCTTCGGGTATAAGACAATATGCTAAACTCCCAAATATCCTGAAATGACTAACTTCAGGTGTCTTCCCGGTGAAGACCTTCTCTGGAGTGATTTTGCCCAATGCCCTGTGAGGAGTCCTCTTTTGCACATAAACTGCTGTGCTGCATTCTTCTACCCACAGGAATTTAGGCATATCCTGATCATACAACATTGCCCTAGCAGCTTCCACAATAGTTCTGTTTTTCCTTTCTGCTACTCCATTTTGCTCCGGATTGTAGGGCGTTGTCCACTCTCTTCTGATGCCTTCCTTAGCACAAAAATCGGTGAAGTTCTTGTCAAAATACTCTCCACCATTGTCTGAGCGCAACACTTTTATCTTCTTTCCCGTCAGATTCTCCATTAGAGCCTTGAACTCTTTGAATCAACCGAAAACCTCATCCTTGGTTTTCAGAAAGTAGATCCAAGTCTTCCTGGAATGGTCATCGATGAAGGTGACAAAGTATTTGGCACCACGAAGAGCTTTTGTGGACATTAGCCCGAAAATGTTTGAGTGTATCAATCCTAGCACATTCTTAGCACTATTTTTACTTCTGGAAAACGCTGCTTTGGCATACTTGCCCAGAGTGCACCCTTTGCATACATCATCTCGTTCAGTACTTAGTTTTGGAACTCTTGATACTGTTTTCCTGAGAATTCTCAAAGCCCCATGGTGTAAGTGTCTCATCCTCCTGTGCCATAGTTCATTCAAATCTTTGTCTCCATTACTGCCTATTAGTGCCATTGGTTATTCTAGCTGCAGCCTATACAGCCTGTTACTTCTGATTCCAATCTAGGCCTTCTTTTTCCAACTTGGGTGTTTGACATATACTTTCTCCTTAATGAAGAAAACATCATAGCCCTTGTTTTGAAGTTGATATACAGAAATTAAGTTCATCCCCAATCCTGGCACATGCAACACATTGGTTGCTCGAAGCCGCTCTCCTGCTTTGGGCTGAAAAACTATAGTACCTCTTTGTTAAAATTGCAACTAGGGCCAAACTTTATGTGGGTCATCTTATTCATGGCTGATAATATTTTTATTAGATTCCTCTCGTCGAGAGATGTAGGATTGATATAAAGATCATCCGATTCCAATAAGTATTCATGGAGATATGAATTTATTTTGATTATGGAATTATTATCAAGCGACCTACAACTCACGTAGGCTCAAAAGCCCAACAGTCGCATCTATTCAAACACCAACGTTGTGTATAAATACAGGGAGACTTTTCCTCATTTGGACTCACTCATCTCATCACATCTCTCTCTCTACTGCGCAGAAAAGAGTCTCTTCTCTACTGCGCAGAAAAGGGTCTCTCCCTCACACATGTGAAGTTGGAAGCTGCTGAAACTGAAGTTGCAACTGCAGAAGTAAAGTTTGACCTGCATGGACCAGAAGATCTCCTCATCTGAACTACGCTGTAGGTTCATTTGAACCTCCTTTGAAAGCCGCAACTTTTGGTGGTGGAAT